>JAZGTK010020696.1:0-10879 GCA_036877625.1 Ambastaia sidthimunki
CAAAAGTTTGGAAACACTTGACTGAAATGTTTCTTATTACCCTAAAAATCTTTTCATCTAAAGCTGTTTGTTTAAATGTTTAAAATTATTATTGTAGAGTAAAGTATAACTGTACCAAAATACATATTAATTTTTGTTTTTCAGAAAATTACAATTTTATTTTAAAAATGTTTTTAAAATGAATGGTTTGGACCAAATAATGAAGAACAAGCAGCCAATAAGGGCGTAGTATGGAGGGGAACTCCTTCAAAACTCTTTGAAAAGTTTCTCAAGATAATTACTCATAAAACTAGGTAATAAAACGTCAAGAAAACATTTTTATAAATTCTAGGAAAAGGGTGACTACATTGAATATGCTAGAATATAACCTAGTTTAATTTATTTTCTTTTTTTTAATCACAGCATAATTCCCAAAGTTACATTGTGTTATTTCATAGTTTTGAGAAATTTACTATTATTCTAAAATGTGAAAAAATATTATTAGAATGAGTGAGTGTTTCCAAACTTTTGACTGGTAGTGTATATATACATATATTAATAGTTCCCTTTCAGGAACTCGAGCTGCGTCGAAACGCTATGGGAACGCCTCCAGCTTTTATGAGCTCTGAATCACGTGTCAAATCATCCAATCGGGGGGCGATACGTCACAGGCGGGGTGACGCCACAACCAAGAAGCTATAAAGCATGCGCGTTTGCGCGTTTGCGCGTTTGCGCGTTTGCGCGTTTGCGCGTTTGCGCGTTTGCGCGTTTGCGCGTTTGCGCGTTTGCGCGTCTTTGTCTGTTGTCACTTGTTAGCTTTGTAGAAGTTGTCTTGCGTGATTTTGTCTATCTGTGTTAGTACAAAATGCCAAAAGCCAAAGCTAAGAGTGATAAGGGGGATAGCACTCAACATTTCAGGCTGTGTGTTCCTCCCTGCTCGCGTTATATAACGGGTGGGGATACACACCCGTTTGTGTGTTGCTTGCTTGGGAGCAAAGCAGGCTCAGTCAGCTATTGAGGGGGCTGACTGCTTGCACTGTGAGCACTTGCCATTGCGCACGCTTCGCTTTCGGAGGGCTCTCTTTGAAGAGGGAGCCCTCATTAGTGTTCCCCGCGGTGCTGGTCCCGCTTCGGTTGAGGCAGAGCGGAGGACGCATTCGTGGGGTTCCCAATTTGACCTTATGGAGGGAATTAAGACGGGCGCTGCCCTATCTCATTCCTCACCCACTAGGTCCTCCGCTCTCTCTCTGGGTTCGGAACCCTGCATTGCAGTTACTTCCCCCCAGGGGGAGGGCTCATCCCTTCGCCTCTCCTCCACAGAAGAACTGGAGGTTGAGAGCGTTAAGGAGCCCCCTGTTTCGCCTAGGTAGCCCCCTGTTTCGCCTGAGGAGTTAATGGAGGTTATAACTCGTGCTGTGGCCAAGTTAAACATTAGTTGGCCCGCCAAGCAGCAGACTGGTTCGCATAAAAGTTTATTAGATGAACGTTTTCTACGCGGCCAGTCTGCACCTCCACATAGGAGTCTTCCCTTTTTTCAGGATCTTCATACTGAGGTATCTAGATCCTGGGGGAAGTCATACTCAGCCCGCATATTCAGTCCTGCCTCCAACTTAAAAGGCAATGTGGCAGGACTGAGTGAGTATGGCTATAAGGTGATGCCCCGGGTGGAGCAGGCTCTTACCAGCTACCTGTCCCCCGGTGAGGCATCGTCACTTAAGGCTCCGTCCCTGCCCTCCAGAGCATTAAGAACTACTTCTGAACTTATGGGCAGGGGGTACATGGCAGCAGGTCAGGCTGGTGCGTCTCTACACACCATGGGCTTGCTTTAGGCCTATCAGGCTGACCTACTAAAGGAGTTAGATAAAGGCAAGGCGTTTCAGCGGTTCCTCCCTCGCCAATCTCTTTCTCTGGGGGCTGTTAGGCAGGAACAGCCCCAGCCAAGTACTAGCTCCTCATACCGCCAGGCACAAAAGCAGAGCATCACGTCCCGTTCTCCCCCTTTAAGGGTGCGGGTTACGCAGGGCTCAGCCTCGAAGCCCAGTAGACCAAGACAGGATCTGAGGACCGTCTTGGTCTCTAAGAGGGCTTCGAGAAAACAGTCCTGACTGTCCTCGGTCAGGACCTCAGAGAGTAGCCCCACCTGGGAGGCAACAGGCACTGACATCGCTCGTTCCTCCTCAGGGCCCTCTGGAGGTCAAACTGTTAACCCTGCCACCTCTGGTGTTTCAGGGTGCAGCAGCCTCAAAAAGTGGCTCCCTCTAGTGTTTGCCAAAATCAGCAGACATGGTGTGGAGGCCACCTCTATTGCAAAAATCAGATCTAAGTTTCCCTGCAGAAATCGTTTTACAGGGTTTGGATCAATGCACTCAGAACTTACTAGAGGCCAGTCTCGAGAGACTGGTACCCTTAAAAGACTATCTGGCAGCCTGGAAAGCACTACCTCATGTGTCGCAATGGGTCTTGAACACAATAGAACTAGGCTACAGGATCCAGTTCAGTCAAAGACCGCCTGCCTTTGGCGGGATTCTACCCACTCTGGTTGGTTCCACTCAGGCTTTAGTTGTGGAAAAAGAAATAGAGACTCTCTTTAGGAAGGAGGCCATAGAACTTCATAGTTCCAAAGAAAGATGGGGGGATGCGTCCTATCTTAGATCTGCGTCTTTTAAACCGCTCAGTCATGAAACTAAAGTTCAAGATGCTCACTGTGAAGCAGGTCGTGAATCAAATCAGATCCGAGGACTGGTTTGTCACGACAGATCTGAAAGATGCGAACTTCCACATCCCCATCTTTCCTGCCCACAGAAAGTTCCTGAGGTTTGCTTTCAGGGGCAAAGCTTACCAGTATCGGGTGCTTCCTTTTGGCTTAGCACTCTCACCCTGCACTTTCACAAAGGTTGATTTTAGCTCCTTCAGAGCAGGTTGCAGTTCGAGATGTCGTTCTAGTTCACATGAAACAGTTGGGGTTTCTGATTAAACACCGGGAAAAGTGTGCTTTCTCCAGCGCAGAGAACAACTTATCTGGGTGTAATTTGGGATTCAATAATGATGCTGACACATTTGTCCCCTGCTTGAGTAGATTCGATCCTAAACACAGTCAGGAGAGTCAGACAAGGCCATGCACTGTAAAGCAGTTTCAACAATTGCTAGGCCTCATGGCAGCCGCTTCCAATGTCATTCCATTCGGTCTGCTGCACATGAGGCTCTTACAGTGGTGGCTCAAAACCAAGGGGTTTTCCCCGAGGGGGAATCCTTTCCGCCAGATCATGGTTACGCGGCAAGGCCTACGTGCCTTAGACATGTGGAAGAAACCTTGGTTCCTTACAGAGGGCCCAGTGTTGGGAGATTGCTGTCGCCGTGTCACATTAGCGACCGATGCATCCCTTACCGGATGTGGGGCGGTCATGAGTGGCTGCCCAGCCCGAGGTCTTTGGGAAGGTCGCCAGCTTTCCTGGCATATCAATTGTCTGGAGATGCTGGCAGTGTTCCATGCTCTCAGACATTTTCTCCCGGACCTAAGACACCACCATGTGCTGGTGCGCACCAACAGCACTGCAGTGGTCACTTATATCAACCACCAGGTAGGTCTGCGTTCGCTCCCTCTTTACAAATTAGCAAGCCAGATCCTTCTGTGGTCCCAGGAAAAACTACTGTCTCTCAAAGCAGTTCATATCCCTGGATGTTCCATTGTGGGAGCAGACATCCTGTCGAGACAGGGGCCGAGGCCCTGGGAGTGGACACTTCACCCAGATGTGGTGAATCAGATATGGAAGATTTTTGGGCAAGCTCAAGTGGACCTCTTCACCTCTCTCGAGACTGTGCAATGTCCCCTCTGGTTCCCTCTAGTTCATCCAGCTCCTCTGGGGCTGGATGCTATGGCACACAAGTGGCCAAGGCTACGTCTGTATGCTTTCCCCCCGATTGCTCTGCTCCCGGGAGTTCTGGAAAAGATACACCAAAACGCGGCATCTGTGCTCCTAGTAGCTCCGCGCTGGCCCACTCGAGTATGGTTCTCAGATCGAATAGACCTATTAGACGGTTCTCCATGGGAGATTCCCATCAGGAGAGACCTTCTTTCTCAGGTGGCAGGTGCCTTCTTACACCCCTGCCCAGAACTGTGGAAGCTGTGGGTATGGCCCCTGAGGGGTCTCTCAACCGAAGTTTTGGAGACCATTTTGCAATCCAGAGCTCCCTCTACGAGGAAACTGTATGCCCTGAAGTGGAAACTTTTCACTTCATGGTGCAAAGAACACCAGCAGGACCCAGTGGTCTGCACTGTGAATGCAGTCCTGGAGTTCTTGCAGGCTCGTTTCTCTACGGGACTTCCCTACTTCACCTTGAAGGTTTATGTGGCATCTATTTCTGCTTACCGCACTTTGTTTGGTAGATGTTCTATAGGGAAACATCCTTTGGTTACACGTTTCCTCCGAGGTACACTGAGGCTGAGGCCCCAGGTACGTTCTCGCGTCTCACATTGGGACCTGGCTGTAGTACTTGAAGCTGTTTGTGCTCCACCTTTTGAGCCCATTGAGGAAATTTCTGATCATCTCTTATCAATTAAAATGGCATTCCTGTTGGCCATCACTTCTCTGAAGAGAGTGGGTGACCTTCCGGCCCTTTCTGTAGCACCTGCATATTTAGACTTTGCGCCCGGTTTGCCCAAAGCCTTTCTATATCCGAGAAAGGGTTATGTCTCTAAGGTACCTTCTTCTGTACTATGGCCAGTCGTGCTTCAGGCCTTTTGTCCTCCTCCCTTTAGGGAGCATGACCAGAAAAAGCTTAATCATGTGTCCAAACTTATGTCCACAGAACTGCCCTGTGGAGGAAGGCTGATCAACTTTTTGTCTGCTTTGGGAATCCTAAGCGCGGTCTCCCCGCTACTAAACAGACATTAAACCGTTGGATTTCTGATGCGATTTGCATCTCATATGAGTCCTCTGGTATCGCCCCACCTAAGGGGACCAAGGCTCACTATACCTGGGGTATGGCGGCCTCTAAGGCCTTTTATGCAGGTGTCCCACTTCAGGACATCTGCGACGCTGCGGGATGGTCCACACCTTTAACTTTTGTGAGGCATTATGGCCTAGATATTCGAGCCACTCCTGGCTCTTCTGTCCTTTTGCCCTAGTTTGTGCAATCTTACACAGAGGGCAGGGGATTCCCGCAGTATGGGATAGTGAGCATCTCGTTCCCATAGCGTTTCGACGCAGCTTGAGTTCCTGAAAGGTCTCATGTTATGTATGTAACCCTGGTTCCCTGAAGGGAACGAGACGCTGCGTCTCTAGCCATACTTCTGGTACCCCTGCCGGCGCTCGCTTCTTTCTCCAAAGCTGCCGGCGTGCGCAAACGCACATGCTTTATAGCTTCCTGGTTGTGACGTCACCCCGCCTGTGGCATATCGCCCCCCGATTGGGTGATTTGACGCGTGATTCAGAGCCTATGAATGCTGGAGGCGTTCCCATAGCATTTCCAGAAACTGTTGTGTTCATAAACAACTTTTTAAAGCATATTTGGTTTGCACAGTTTTAATGGTCCCAGTCTCAGATGGTGTTTCGCCAGGCTGCCCAGAGTCCATTTTTTTATTTGAAAATCCAGCAAGTTTAGATTGATTAGCTTCTGAGAGAAAGGGCACACTGTGTGTTTTTTAGAATGATCTGTGGTTGGTACTTTAAATCTCAGATGACCTCTTGCTGATTAAGGGGGTGGGTCTTGATCAGAATAAGCTGTTCAATGTGATTCAGACCTTTTGGCATTAATTCAAAAGGTTTGGCAATGCAAGACGGACTCATCTTGTTTTATTGTTCCTTTCTTCTCCTGTTTGTGTGTCAGATATCAGGAATCTGTGGACAACATCAGAATGATGTTCAAGGCCTAATATATAGCAGTATGTCAGGTAAGGTCTTTTATCAATGTGTTATAAAAACCTGCAAAAACGTTTGCTGTCTACTGTCTATATAGTCAGCTTCTTTCTCATCAGAATCCAAATTAAAACTGAACTGTCTAAGTGAATGATTGGGAACAATCTAAATAGGCAACAACTCTGAATGTCAAATAGACAGCACAGAGAAGACTTGACTGGCAATTGATTTTGAGTTACATGCTAACATGTTTTCAAAACATGTTTTATATTCTATTTTCATATTTTTGAAATATGGAAATATATTTCAATACATTTGAATTATTTATCAATTGACCAACTATATACAGTTGAAGAGAAAATTATTAGCCCCTTATAAAATATTTCATTATTTTTCAAATAACTCCCAAGTGTTGTTTAACAGAAAGACGAGTTTATCAACACAGCATTTTTAAACATAATACTTTATTCAGGAAGCTTTTAGGGTAAATACAAATAGAAATAAATATATTACCAAGAATTTTAAAAAGTCTACTGGTCAAAATTATCAGCCCTCTGATGTTAATAGTCAATAGTGTATCCCTTTTGCTTGATAACAGCCCTTAGTCGTTTGCTGTAGTTCTCAACAAGTTTCAAGCATGTCTCCTGAGGAATGACAGCCCATTCTTCCTTAGCAAATCTCTCAAGCTCCTCCAGATTTGTTGGTCTTCTGGCACAAACTTTGGACTTTATTGTGCCCCACAGATTTTCTATTGGATTCAAGTCTGGGCTTTGTGCAGGTCAGTCAAGTACACTCACTTTGCTCATTTGGAGGTATTTCTTCACCAGAAGTGAGGTATGCTTTGGGTCATTATCATGCTGGAAGACAAAATGTCGACCTTAACCAAGTTTTCTTGCAGACTGTCTGAGGTTGTCTTTCAAAATCTTCTTATAGTCTTCCTTTTTCATGTTTCTTTCAACCCTGACGAGATTCCCAGTTCCAAACGCACTGAAACATCCCCACAGCATTATACTCCCACCACCATGTTTCACTGTGGGAACGGTGTTCTTGGGGTTGAATGCCTCTCCCTTCTTTCTCCAAACATAGGCAACATCTCTATGGCCAAAAAGCTCTAGTTTTGTCTCATCTGACCAAAGGACACGTTTCCAGTATGCATCACATTTCCCCAGGTTGTACTTAGCAAACTTCATTCTAGCTTGGAGGTGTTTCTTCTTCAGAAGTGGAGTCTTTCTTGGTCAGCAACCTCGCAGTTCATTCCTGTGCAAGGCTCTAGTGACTGTCTTCGTTGAGACATCAATTCCAGACTTGGCTAGGTCATTCACTAGTGTCTTGGCAGTTGTTCTTGGGTCTTTAGAAACCTCTCTCACTAGTTTTTTTTTCCAAAGTTTTTGAAATCTTTTTGCTTCCTGCCTCTGCCCGTCTTGTTCTCCACTGTGTTGGTCTCTTTAAACTTCTTGATAATGCATCTCACTGCAGTTCTTGACACTTGAAAACGCTTTGATAAACGTGTGTATCCTTCTCCATCTTTATGAGCATTAACAATTCTTTCTCTCAAGTCCAAACTAATTTCTTTTGTCTTTGCCATGATGACAGCGCATATAATTTTACTAGTTGTTTCGCAAGATACTAATCCTCAGCTTAAAGAGTAATTTAAAGGCTTAACTAGGTTACTTAGGTTCGTCAGGCAAATTAGGTTAATTTGGCAAGTCATTGGACAACAGTGGTTTGTTCTATAGCTAATCAAACTAATAATATCTTAAGAGGGCTAATAATATTGACCTTAGCAGTTTTTTATTTATTTACTTTTTTAAAAAATGTATTCAAGCAACTATAAGAAATCAGACTTTCTATAGAAGAAAAAATAATAGGAAATAATGTGAAAACATTTTCTTGCTCTGTTAAACATCACTTTTAATATCACAGAATATTTTAGAAATATTCTAAAAAAAAATGTAAAATTTCACAGGGGGGCTAATAATTTTGTCTTCAACTGTACATATAATATTATTATAACACTTCTCTTGAAGTCCAATATATATTTGTTTTTATGGGATCGATAAAAGATTATACAATGATCATTCTGACCACATTATCCAAAATTATGACAAAATTATCAAAAAGGGCAAAAGCTATTTTCTTTCTCTGCCTTGCTATTTCTTAGCCCTCTGACATGTGTTCCCAATTCACCCCCCCACACACCCCTCCCCCGTCTCTCTCTGTCTCTCTCTTTAAATTTCTTTTAAGTAATGTGCCTTTTTTGATTTTAGAGCAAGCAGACAACTGCAACCCCTGCTGGAAAGATGAGCCCATGCAGAATGGTACAGTAATACTCTATTACTCCATTACTATATATTATATATATATATATAATATATATAAAAATATATTTGTTTTTAAATTCTCCTTATATCTCATGAATGAGGCCCTTTGAAAATGAGTGATTTCCAATTGCTTAGTTACTGCAAACCATTGAGTAAAGACACTTTGAGTAAAGAGTGTTAATACTGTGCTCCATAATCAGTGTTCAAGTTTACAAAGTTACAAAATTAAATTGTTAAATGTGACAGTTAAATGTGTGGGGTTTTTTTGTTTTGTTTTAGAAAGGTAACTTTAGTCAAATGTTAGAGGTAATCCGATATGCATCGAAAGCATCGGCAGCTTTCAGTAAAAGAGACTCTTTCATTCATTTCTTCTGTTTGTAGTGAATAAAATAATAGCCCCAGAAAACTCAATGAGGTTCTGTTCTGCAACAAGCTCAAGTGACTTCTCCAGCAGGTTCATGATAATGCCAATGAACTGCATAGTTACATAATTACAAATCAGTATTATTAGCTCTCTGTTTATATCCAAGAAATTTATGAATTGCAGCTTTAACATGCCAGAGGAGAACTCACCTGGTTTTTCGCAAGGTTTTCTCCATCTATACAGTATTGGAGTTGCTTGCCACTGTCACCATGTTGGCTTGTTTACTGGGAGACTGCTGACATTTAACTTAGCTTAGCTCTTTTGTTCATAAACCAACTACACACCTAGTATCCCTAATTAGTTTTATTAATTCACATCTCATAATGAACACTTAAATTTGCCATAATGCCAAATATTCTGTTTTCAGTGTTGTACATGTTTGATAGTTTTTCTGTTTTCTGTGTTTAATACATGTAAAGCTGCTTTGAAGCAATGCTATATAAATAAAGTTGAATTGAATTTAAGGGACAGTTCACCCAAAAATTTCATTGTTCATTGAGGTTCCCAAAAACAAGTATTTTGAAATCCACAGTTTCAGTTTCATTGACTTTGTGTACAAAACACTGAGATGTTTCTCCAAAAATGTTATGTGTTCCACAGAAAAAAAAAATGGATACAGGTTTGGAATGACATGAGGGTGAGTAAATGATGGCGGAAAGACATTTTTGGGCAAACCCAAAATATAATTTTATATCAAATCCTAAAGAATTATAGCAAAATTTAAAAATGATTAAAATATGTTTTATCAGTATGGCAATGGAACATTGAGGATATAAGAGATTTACTAAATGTTTTAGGAAAATCTTGTATAAACAGACATTGCTAAAAATGCAGCCAAATCTGGCTAGTGTTTAAAGCTCCTTGGGCAACTGATGTCAACTGCTAAAAAATCTGCCTGTTGTCACACATTTAAAAACAAGATATCTCGGGCTGCAGACGCAAGCATCGGTTGGATTGGAAACCTCCACCCTCTCCTGAACACTCACGGCTTGATGATTGGTATATGGGTCAGAGTGTGGTGCTAAGCCTTGCCCCAGTGCCTTTCTTCCCTAAGGTGCACAACGAGCTTAAAGTCGTGAAGTGCCTTTCATGTCATACACCCACTTTGCTGGTTCGTCTGTTCAACGGCCAGGGGCCACATCGAGACACTGAGATTCTTTACCTCTGTAGGGGTGAGGAGTCCTGTCCTGCGAAGTGAGGTCACCACCCTTCTCTGGAAGGGGCAATGGAAATCTGGGGCATATGGCATCCTCAGGGTCACTGGTTCTGCTCAGGTTAATGCATATATGACTGCTCCAACACTGGCTTCATGACCGAGTCGTCAGGCGAGCCTGGTGCCTTGTATACACGGGTGGTTATCAACCGCAGTGTTTCCAACCTTTAGCCCGTGGTCTCACCTGTTGTTCCTACGGGCAAGTGTTCCCCTAGGACAGGTGCTCAGATGTGCAGTTATCACAACCGTTGTGTCGACCACAGGCTGGGGTGCAATGAGCACGCAGTGTCAAGGCTCTGGACTGGGCACCACCTGTGTTGGCACATAAATTGCCTGGAGCTGCTGACAGTCCTGTTTGCCCTGCAGATGTTTTTACCTGTGATCCAGGGCAGACATGTGTTGGTCCCGACGGTGGCCTCTTATTTTGGAATCAGTGGTGGATTAAGTCCCTGCACAGTAACCATACAGCCAATGCATTGTCCCGGAAGGTTTTGGTTCAGGGAGAGTCACGACTCCACCATCAACTCGAGTTGATTTGGGAGAAAGTCAGAGAAGCTCAGATAGACCTGTTTGCTGCTGCTGAGTTCTCCCACCCAAGTCCCGCTGTGGTTCTCCCTGATCGAGGCCCCTCTTGGCACAGATGCTCCAGTGCACGACAGATCATGATAGGTTTACCCCCCTCTACTAGGCAGCTCTATACTTTGAAGTGGCATCTTTTTGTGAGTTGGTGTTCTTCCCAGGGGAAGGAGCCTCAGAGATGCCAGATCAGCATTCTGGCATCCCTGGTCTCAGCGTCCTCATGCTATAGACGGCCCTTCTAGTGGCGCTCACCTCTATCAAGGGGGTCGGGGACCTGCAGGTCTTCTCTGTGGCCAGTGACTGCCTTGAGTTCGGGCCTGGGCTTCTACTACTCCGGGAACCACTGGTGAGCTAGCAAGCCCTCCCCACTGGGGAGGAAGACCCAGACCCAGTCATAATGTATATATATACAGTGCTCAGCATAAATAAGTACACCCCCTTTAAAAAGTACGAATTTAATCAGTAGCTCAATGAACAAAAGAACAATTTCCAAACTTTTCACAAGGCT
>JAZGTK010020697.1:0-10879 GCA_036877625.1 Ambastaia sidthimunki
GACACCATATGTGCAGAAATCTGTGTTGTGTATGCGGGTACATGTGGGTACAGATTCCATGTGGGCTGACAAGTAAGAGTAAACTCTAATTGTCTAATTGGTCTCCAGAGTGAAACATTAAGTATAATTGGACTTGAGCATGTGTTAAGAGGAGCATGTCTGATACAGTTCTGAAAGAACACATTCAAGCACAACAAGAACAGAAATCTGTCTGTGTTTCTGTGGCCCATTAATCAAGAAAAGTAAGCTGTATACCCATATGAGCCATTTACGGCTGGCATTTAAATACAAGCGCAACCTTATTCAGCTAAGCAGAGTAATCTCTACACAAGTGGATCTAACATTACAAAGTAAATTGGGAGCTCTTAGAATCAGTAAAAGAGAGGCACTCAGCAGCAGTGTAACTGTGTACGGTAATTGGAAATGGCACTGAGACCTCTAAGCTGTTGGCAGCAGGACAAGCCGTTGCTGTTGGACTGGTAGTTCTGCGGGACTCCATTGCTGGATTTGGGTTTCTCACAATCTGAGGACGAGGGCAGCATGCACTGTTCAGTCTCAGGACCCCCTCCCCACTCTCTGCTCGGCAGTGATTGGGGGAAACCGAACATGAAGAGGGCGGAGAAGAACAGCAAGGCACCACAGAGGAGAAAACCGCCCCACCACGCGCCAATCCAGCGAGGGTCATCAGGTGTGATCTGCAGCTTAGCTGAGGAGAGTCGTGTGCACACACAACATGCTAAATATTGCATCTAAATACTGCAGTTCACAGACACTTGACATCAATTCAGTAAAATCACGTACTAGTCAGTCTAATCGCAGTTAAAGTTTTCAGATATAGTTCTTAAATCGTCACCGTGACTTAAATAAGACACACGAGACATAAAATGACGTATTTATGTGTGACATTAAATATATTTAATGTTGCAAACATTCAAAACAATCCAAATTCTGGTTCTTAGTTCTCAGAGGTTAAATTATTCACTAATTATTGAAAGTGGTACTAAGAATTAAACAAATTGTAATAGGAAGATGGTTTAATGGCAGAAAACATGTCTTGTGGCAGTTCTGTGTTGTTCTATATGTAATGCTTGTGTTGTATTTAAATCTAATCAGAGGACAAATTGAAACTCACTTGTATCGATGAACAACGCGTCCACATAAAAGTTGGTACAAATTGAACCCAGAATAAAACCGCAAGCAGGTCCAAACACCAGCGTGGAAAAAAGAATACCTGAAATACAACAATACAAATCAACAGAATTATTATTTTATTATTATAGTGTTGACATTAAATGTAAAACATGTAAAAAAAAAAACGCATTTACAGTACAGCATTTACTGCTAAGCAGTAAGGCAAGAGTTAGCGATGGTTGAATAATGTTATTTTCAGCCACAAGGTGGCAGCCTCAACTCAAGAGCAAGTATTTTAAAGAGAAGAGCTTTTTTTATTCCCATTCAAAATTACAGGAAGGAAAATTAATTGTACAGAAACAATTGAAGACAATTGAAGTTTTCACCCTTTTCTCATTATTTTCTCACTTTTCCCCAAAGTTATGCTGAATATTTCAAACAAGTACAGTCTTTAATTTTTAAATTTATTTTAAAATAAAAACTAGTATTACTAAAGCCACTAATAATGCATAATAAATAAGAGTATGCAGACCTTGATAAACTGATAATGCCAAAATGTCTGATCAACTATTCCAAGCAAAGAATCACAATTTTATTCCTTATAGACACAGTAATTCACCAGTCCTCAAAAGCAAAGGTTTGCGTACAACGCAAAAGAAAAAAAAAAAAGAAGATTTATTTTGGACTGGAATGGAATGGCAGAGCTAAGAGGACACAATGCTGTGCTGGCAACTAACAGAAGCGGCAAATATCTGGGGCACAAATTCCTATTAATATGCTGTCAAAAAGTGTGACAACGACTCAGCAACAGCCCTGTGGGTCACATGCTGCTTCTGAGATTATGAAACCTTTATCCAGACACTCTCATCAGCTTTGACTGTCCAGCCTCTCACTAAAACACATGCAATATTGTTTCATTAAGCAGTGAGTGTTTTCTGTTACAAAAACTCGACTACTCCACCATAATTATTCAGTACAGAGAAAGATTAAAGGATTCAAAGAATGTGTCAAATGTAGCTCTCGAGTGTTACGGATGAGCAGAACTACAGTGTGACAGAAAAACAACACAAATTCACTTGTAATTTATGACATTTTAGAGTCAGTGTGTTACAGGAGGGCTAAAAGGCAACAGTAATTAAATACTGAAAAAATGACAGATATTAAAATCACAAATTAGCAAAACAAGACTGTAACTGTGAATTTTGGTGGATGTGATAATGAGATTTTGTGTTATGCTTGAGTCAGACTTTGATATTCTCAATGCAGATTATTATGCAAAAGCAACATAAAACATTATTGTTACTGTATTATTTTTTAAGCCATAAAAAATAAATAAAAAGCAGAGATTTTGATGATGAACTTACTTTTAACATGGCGTATTAGGCCCACCACATCACTGACACATCACCAACACACATATATTGATTTCTGTGAACGGGTCACTTTGATGTCTTTGTTAACGCAAAACCTGCAGTGACACTCAATAGACTGTGTGATCTTCAATAAATGATCTGCAGCTATCTGCAAGTAACATGCATGTGTCTGATATCAACAGGATTATAAGTGTCTCCACTGACAGTCATTATGTACTCGATCCCACAGTTGCATGCAAACCGATATGCATGCTTAAATGCACACACACACCCAAACCGCATTCACATGTACTCAGATGCATGTCAAATCTATATAATGGGGCTGCATCTTGCATCAGGATAGACAAACAAGGAAGTGTCCTCACACCACACCATGCCTGACCGATGCTTAAACCACTGACAGTCAGCAACACAAAAGATGTTTTGCATGTTCCTTCAGCAGCCGATTAATGAACATATCTGGAAATGCATATCTGAAAAGGTAAAAAATGCATCATTTTCAGCAGGTCCTAAATTACAATGCCTCAGTTCGAAGCGGGAGTTTATGTGTTGTGTGCATGCATGCATGTATCTTCACAACAAAGGTCTGTTCACAAGGGCACGTACTCGCGCATACACACGTACACACTCCAAACCACAAAACCGCAACCACAGGGTCTGTTCACAGCTGAAAATCTTCTGTGAACGAAGTTCCCTTAGCTTCAGTTGAAATTACTGCTCACTGATAGTAATATAGCACTGCTAGCAACTACTAGCCATAAGTAACCAAGGCTAGTTATTCATGGGTAGTAGCTGCTACTGAAATGGTTACTCAAAAGTAACCATTTAAGTACTCAAAAGTGTGACCTGGGTTTATAAAAAGAAGACCTGGTCTCATAAAACATTTCACACAGTTCGGAATTCCATAATTACTCCCAACAGCCTGGCTGGTTAAGTTACTGGTCAAAACACATCTCTCTCCTTCCAGAAAACACATCTCTCTCCTTCTAATATCTAAACCAATCCCTGGCTAACTGTGAGCTTAGGCATGCAGGTTTCTGAGTGATCAGTGTAACTGAAAAATGGCAAGTATACACCCAGCTGATAATTTTTAGTTATAAGAACGTTTCCCTAACGCTTTCAGCAAGCAGCAAACTTTAAAAATGTTACTTTCAAAGTTCTTTCAAAGTTTGTCCAAAGTAAATGTTGTATTAACGTTATTGCTTGATTGTCAACTTTTGTAAACTCTGTAATGTTTTAATAACATCCAACTAACAACTTAAGAATGACGTTTTCAATATATTACATCTAATATTAAAATGTCCTACTAGTGTTACCGCAAGAATGCTTCTGAAAACTTTAAGATAATTTTTAGATAATGTTAGCCAACATTGAGAACATTCCCTGTTAGCTGGAAAACAACCAGTAAACTCTGGATTCATAAGGAACGACTGCACATTTCCATCCCAACAGTTGTGCTGCCCACTGGAAGTCACTGCAGTCTTTAATGTGTTGCCTAAGAGATTGTGTGTGTTTGTGTCTATGTATGCTGACTGCTCATAGCAACGCTACAACACTGCCTCCCCTCACAGGAAACCTCAGAAATGCAGCAGAAATCTTGCAATCACCTCAGCAGAAATGTGACAGTTAGCTTGCGCTAAGAAACCTTTCTCAATGAGAACAAAAACTTTCCGTCAGTAATTTCCAGGACTACAGCATCTTTGGTGACCTTTTCTCCAAAGATAACAGCGAAAGTTTGTGTGTGATTTACAAGCATCATTTCCTGTGCATCTAAAATGATTTTCAGTTGAACAGAGGAGGATTTTGGCTCAATGGCATGCGGTCTCTCCTTCTGTAGGTTCCACCTCATTAGCTGCTCGCAGTGAAGGATCACAGACGACTTGCAAAAGTCAATTGCATTCTAGTTCCTTTGCCAGAATCGTAAGATTGCATTTTTGAGGAACTTTTAAAACCTTTCTCAAAGTTCACAAATTACAGAGAAATAACTCGTACATCTTACTTTAGTTACACCCACTTTAAATCCAATATACTGTGCATGCGTACACATATAAAAAACAAACTTTTTACCTTTAATCTTACCTTAATAATCAGCCTTATTAACCAACTATCGTATGAAATACAGGTCAATTTATTTTCAGATACAGAAACCATACAGTGTCTCTTTTAATATCATCGTTTAACATGGATAAGCTAGCCAGAGCACATTTCGGCCTGTAGTTTCACTGAAACAGCATCACTCCACCTCTCTGTACATCCTTTTGTCTTCTCTTCCAAACTGTGTCCGTCTATCTTATTCCACATTCTCACAGGGACATGTAACACATACAGGGTTAATGAAAACTGCCTTTCCATGAATACAAAACCAGGCCTTTAGTCACTGAGGAAATGGGCCACACCTTACATCACTTTCCCCAATTATCAATGTGCAAGTAATTAAGTTGACTTTTACTGCCCAGCACAAATTCTGCAGTTGGTATTTTTAACTTTACGACTTCATTAAAGAATAAAGCAAGAATTAAAATAGTCATGCTGGGTACAGTTTCATGATTCACCTAAATATCTGCAAAATTGTTTTTCCTTCCTGGAAGCCTTTGGGTTTGGGTACCGAGAAAAAACAGATAAATTTATGTCTGGCCTGTTCAGGTATATATAATATGGCCTGAACAAATATAATATGGCCTGATTAAATGTACAGACTTTTTTTTAAATCTCCAACAGTTTTCATACACACTCAGCAATTATATAGCAGTTATCAGTTTAATATAATTTTCAGCATAAAACAGAAATGATACAGATGTAGGGTGCAACGAAAACAATAAAGAAATTAACACATAAAAGTGAGAAAACTGAGAAAAACGTAAGAAAACAGCAGGTTTTGCAACACTTGAAATTGCTAACCCTGTTTATTAGAAACCAATGTTAACTTCAAAACCCAAGATCTATTGGCGTTATCCTGTTCAAATGATAAATCTGTTTCACACCATTTATGCTTTCCTCTGGTTTAGTTATTCTACTGGCATCACAATTCAGTGATTCTAGCGCTGCTCTGAAAAAGGGCCTCATAACATATTGTTAAAAGCAGTGCTGACAACTATTCTAAACTGTGAAGTGTTGCCACACACAGCTGAAACCCACAAAGCATATATACAGTCCAGAAGTCTCAAAAACAGTTTTATATTACATCATAATTTAGAACTTTCCTTAAAGGTACAAAGACATTTTTTTCCTAACAATGTGATAAAGTTCATTAGAGTCATCAATTAAGTAACTATTTATGTAATCATAAATGCTTTTTGACATGTTGCAACAGACATTTAGGTTCCTTCCATAATCCTGAGCTGGTTTATAAAGCAACTCCACCTGCATGAGTTTAGAGAACATAAACGCATAGGTACACAGATTCCCCCAAAATCACAATCATGCAGGCAAATATACTCATAAAGACACTGCTAACAAAAGAATCATTTCAGGGATGTGGTTGTGTAGAGCTTTCAGTTAACAAATAATGGTTTACACATGGACATGCATCTCCGTGTTCTATGTATCATAAACTGAAGGCAGATTTAAACAGTATTGGACATTTTGTGGACATTTACATCTGACAAGGATGTTGTGTCAAAGCATGTGATCTTAAATAGCCAAAAAATACTGTTTTAGGGGTATATAAATAAGAGAAAGAAAATGGAAGCAAGACAGAGAGAGATTGTGGGATGGTGTTAAATCTTTCTAGTATGTTCTATGTGCCCTTTGGAGCGCTGACAGACTGACAGAGAAAAACATTCGCAAAGACAACACAGAGATGGTACTAGGCATCCAGGCAGCAGAGAAAGGCAAGAATTGCGCAAACATTAAGCCAAATCAGGGATTTATTCATGTTGTCAGACCACATTCAACATGAACGCTTTGTTTTGTATTTGTCTCAGGTCATGAACAGGGACAACCTCATTTTTTTCCTCCACAAAGGTCGTCATGCTAAATGCTTAGAACGTAAAAATGCAACACTTTCATTTTCAGCATGTCAATCTAACAATGGTGCTTTGGAAAAATACCTGATGGTGCATAAATTCTTGAGTCGTTATTAGAGTTTTCGGCAGATGAAATGTCAGAAGAAAAACCTGAGTGTCTAAAAAACGTGCTGAAGAAAGAGACTGTCAGAAGTCTCTCATGTCAAACGGCTTTAAGACAAGCAGCAGGACACCGGCAGATAGCCAGCGTGTCCGTTGATATGATCTTTTCCTGAAAGACTTACATTTTTAAGAAAACCGGAGAGAACAAACATTGAAAATCTACATACAAATCTAATGTCAGTTTTTCTAAGTGTCATCCTTGTTACTAAAAGAATACATTCAAATTTCAGTCTCTTTGTTACTTACTTTTTACATTTACTTTCATTTTATGGAAATGAGCTGTCAGGACATTCTTTATAAATACACCAGTTGTGTTCACCAGAATGAATCACATTTTATGGGTTTAGAACAACATGAAAATGAATAAAGATGATAGTATTTTTATGCAAGTGAACTAAAGGAAACAAAGGTTGTTTTTTATTCTTGGGCTGGGTGGAATGACTTGAGAACATTAAAGGGTGTATCTACTGCTTTTACTTCATTGGTTTTATAGCATTGTGAGGGTAATTTTCCATGTTTGATAATGTAAACTCCTGGCCAGAAAAATGTATCTGTCCCTTCACTTCTTCTCCCTGCTGTTCAAACACATCAAACTGTCTGTCACTCAGAAACTAATGGTACAAGCCACTGACCAGAGGGCTGTCAGTTACAATCTAAGCCAATCTGAAGCTAGGTTTTTGACAGTTTTTGAAGTATTAAAGGTTATAACAGAAACAAATATTTGTCACACTGTAAAAAAAAACTTAAATCTGTATGTTTAATTTTTAATTAAAAAAAATAATAATTTTAAGTTTGAAACTTGGCTGTGCAAGTCTTTTCAACTTACTATTATTAATCTTGACTGGCACTGAGTTGTTGTATCTTACAAAAAAAAGCTGAAAATGAAAAAAAAAACCTTACGTTTAAAAGTTACACCAGTCAGGATTTACAATATTAAGTTTAAAAGACTGGTAAATCCATGCTGATAAACTTTTACACAAAAATATAATGCAGCAAATATTTATACAGTGCAGAAATTTTAAATAAATATAATAATAGAAAATATATAATTATCTATGTCTAAAACAAGAGTTATATTGTGTAATAGAGCCCCAGTCATGTATGAGTGAAACTAGCCCAATGTCATCCCAGTCAAGTGGAAGAAATTCAAATAATCATTTGCTCTCTGTTCAAATAATTCAGAACTGTTTGGTTTTCCCAGCGTGTGGAAGAAATCTTCGAGAACTCTGTCTGGCATCTGACACATGAAGGTGTTTAGCAAACGCATTAGCCTCTCTCCAGCTCTTTGAGATTATGCAATTCATAACTTGCTTGACACACCCATTTTGGTTTTAATGGAAAAAGGATTTTTATTTTAGACAGCCCCGGCTGTTAGAGTCAGGCATCTATAACTATAACGCAACGGTTGCTCATCCTGCTATGAAAATTACGGTTATGATGATATCATTATGTAACTGTTGTTTGTCATGGCACGTAAATTACCCACAAATTAATAAAAAGGATTTGGAACGCAGTGTGTCTTTTATTTAGTTACATGAATGTTACTTTAGTAAGATTTGAGGTAAAATGGGGTACTGTCTGTGTGTACTGACATCAACTAACTCAATGTTATGAAGGTGACAGCAAACCAGGAGCCAAAAGGAATGTTATCATTCAGAACTAAAGTGAAAGATATGCACTGCAGGACAATCAGAGGTTATAGTCCATCACACGCTTTTAAATCACAGAACAGCTGGAAGTTATGAGAGGTCATGACCTCCTTCTGCACCAATCAGAACACTAAAACTTCTACATTTCGTATGGTACATTTAAACGAGTAACCACAGAGTAATCTGTGTTTCTGTGTTCTCTTGAGATATTTCCAAAAACACACATCAACAGTAACACACTGGAGGAGACGAAAGACACATACACACACAGTTACACACCCAAATCCCTCAATATTTGGTTAAAGCGTATACAAATAGAATAATAATAAAAAAATAAACAGACTGCCTACATATAAGCCAAACCAGTTACTACTTAGTTAAAAGGGGTTCCTTAAAATCTGTAGTATTTGATGCATAACCAACATTTAGCTTCCTGTAATGTTCCTGAAGCTCAACTGGTGGAGCATTGTGTTTGCCTCACAAAAGGTTGTGGGTTCAATCCCAGGGAACACATGCACTGATAAACTGTATACCCTGAATGTACTGTAAGTGGCTTTTAAAGAGCCAAATGTAAAAATGTAGATCATCAACAAAAAGTGCTAAATCATTTGACTTAAATCTTAATTGCATGCCTAAGACGCTTAGAGCGAGTGTCTTTTAGTGACATTTGTGTAGGTTATCAGAGATCACGGTAATTAACTTCCTTTCATTAAATCGTCAGTTTCGCTGCACTCCACCATAGTGACCTAAATAACTGAGCTAGGCAGGAAGTGCTGAACTCATACTGTTAAATGCTAATACAGGAAGATCAGCCCAGCACCTATTAACATTCAGGCCAAGGGACTATTGTTAACAAAACGTTTCCTGAACCAATTAGAAGCCACAAAGTCAAGCTTATATATGTATAAAACATTCGTCCAATCATTGTGTTCAGTCTGAATGCAATGACAGGCTAGCCTACTTGCCTGTCCAACTGTATGCGTCCTGTGTTGGAGGAGGCGTGGCTTTAGAGAGCACGCCGAATGGAGGGCGGGATCTTCTTTCAAAGCTCGGTTGCTTTTGCTAGCCTCTCCTAAACTGCCTATCCTACCTTAACAACAGCAGATGGATGGAGAGTTTTTAGAAATTAGAAAACAATCATTATTTGTGAAAGTCTGTTTGATGTTGTTAGTTTGTGACTTCAGTATGAAACAGTGTTTATGGATCTTAAATACACTTGCAATGCTAAAGACTGTAGCCTAAAACTCTAACAAATATCTTGATGATAGCAATGCAGACTGCAATATAATAGTAAAAGCAATTATACTTCAGAAATTTGTTTTTTCCAGAACCGCACATATGGTTAGAGCCACAAACAGTTTGTGAAAAATGAACAAAGATAGTTTTTTTTTTATTACACTATAACCTTTATGCTTCATGGAAGTTTTTTTTGGATTGCAAATATAACCAGAATACATCTGAACAACATGTAATCCATGTAATTATACAGAGAAGATTGATAATCTACAATAAGAAACATTATTAAAAACTAGCATGTAGCATTCACATTAACTAGCAATATAGCATTAAAATATATTTTAGCTTAAACTCCATTAAAAAGTAGTCCAGAGGAAAACACAAAATTACTATGGTTCAAATTAACTATGATTGTTTAGTTGCCCTAAAAAACAAAACAAACAAATAGAAAGTGTGTCTATGCCGGGTTTCTAATATTCCACATCTGCAACAAACAGCAGTAAATATCTTCATTAAAAACTTTGCCACCGACAACGTAATGGCAAATATTGCACTCTGTCACAAATAACAGCATCCAGCATGTCTTTTGAAAAGAGACAGAAATCTGCACTTCGATGTTTCCAGTTTCTTTGACTCACTTCAAAGGATCCCAAAATACACTTAGAAAACAACAACAACACCAAAATACTGGCTTAAATGTATCCACACAAACAGACCTTGTATCAGGCCAAAGTGTAAAGTAAATGTGTAGGAAATGTCTTATGTAATATATTCATTCAATGATGAAACGGCCATTAGCCATATCATGCCATTCAGTCTTGTCTAAGAAGGTCTAAACTTTTATAATATACTATAATACCTGAACAGAGACTATAATATAATAAAATACTTTACAATTCAGAATTAATACATTGCTTATAAAAATTGCATTTCATCTGAATACTTGTCAAAGGAAAAAAAGATGGTTTTGACCCAAAATGATGTAGTTATGTCATTAAGCAACAGGGCCCACTGGCAAAGCTAAGCATTTAAAACTTTTTTGCAACCCTTAGTTTATTGAAATTATTGTTAAGCTTTACTCTGTGCAAGAACAACAGCTTCCTGCCTACGTGTGAAGTTATTGAAAATCTGCAGTAGAAGAAAAGAGTGAAAAGAAAAAGATCATTATTTTCTCAGCATCTTCTGCCTCATTGCACTTTCCTTGCCCAGTTCAGAGAGCAGTTTGTCTTATAATAGCAGCCTGTGGCAGTTTCACATACTGCAAATAGACTTTTAGCACAATAAAACAAACTGGCTTGTTTGTAAACAGATCTTCGTTGTTTGCCTGCCTGACTACTTAAATGGCACTACAAGGTAAGAGAGA
>JAZGTK010020698.1:0-10878 GCA_036877625.1 Ambastaia sidthimunki
TCAGAGATAAACTTCCATTCGTTTAAACACATTCAGCTACTGACTTACTATACAAAATTAAACATGCAGGTCATCTATCTCCCCTGAGTGGGAAGCCATAGTGTTTGTGCTGATGGTCACGTCCCCCCGGCTGCCTCAAATAGCTCCTGCCGAGCCAAGTCACTTGTCCTCCTAAGCTTTGTTTCCCACTCAGTGGTTCTGCATGACCTCACTGCTCACTGGTGTTATTTTGCTTCCAGGCCCCTCCCTGTGCTGGCTCTTTGTGATGAAGCAGCCTAATTCAGGGGATCATGTGTCAATTGTCTGTTTTATCCCGACACTTTAGACCTCGTGCATATTTGACATTGCTTGCATTTTTGACCCTAGATTTAAAATTCCAGCCCAGTTGTTTGGATTCACACTCGAATTAGTCCATGTCAACAAACCAGTGAAAACATGCCCCCCCACTACACTACACTAGGGATAATCTAACACTGTTTGTTTGTTGTGCATTGCAGGTGCGAAGTTGGATGATTTTGCTGATTTTACCACATTTGGAATTGCAACATCATTACTTTTACGGACGCCCAGCCTGCTGGATAATATCTTGTGCATGTGTTATGTGCTGTCTGTCTTTGTTCGACTCTGCTTTTTCTCAAGTGGTGAGGAACGTCCAACGGGCTTGTTTACGATACATACATGCAGTATCACAGTAAAATCTGATCCATTCTAGACCCTGAAATTGGATCAGACAATACACACTTGAAAGTTGATCAAAATTAAGACATGCACACATAACAAAGATTCAATGAATGCAGTAAATAGAAACCTTCATAATTTTAGTAGTATATATACATACATACATACATACTGTATATGCGCACACACACACACACACACGTATATATATATATAGTACAAAAATTAGGTTTATTTTTACTGTGTATATATGTATGTACAGTGTGTGTGTTTGTGTGTGTGTGTGTGTGTGTGTATATACAATATACAGAGGAAAACTTTGATTGAAATTTAGCATGTAGTGTGTCTGCTGGTTTCTACAGGAATTCCCTTCATGTACCGTGGCCTTCCTTGCATCTACTCTTCTGCCATTCTAGCCTGTGTTTCTCTGCTGACTGGAGGAAACATGGTTGTGCTGAGGGTCATAGCAGTGGCCATGATTCTGTTCATGGTGAGCCAGACTTTCTACCCACATGACAGAGTCCTGGAGTCTCAGGCCTGGAAGAAGGTGGTCTACATCGGAGGTAAATCTACTCAGAGCATTATTTAAGTGTGAGGTCAGACTCCAAAATACTTAAACTCCAGTGAGTTAGCAGTACAAAAGGAAATGTATGCAAACACTTTTAACTTTGGTCTGTATGTGCATTCCTGGGATTTGAACCCATGATCCTGGAATAGCTACAGGAAGTCAATGTTAAATGTTTATGTGTGGGGTTTAGGTGGAACAATATTACAAAAAATATTTTAAAGGTTATGACGTTAAAAGATATCTGATTGTGAAAACTCTTGCTGTGTTTAGCAATCTTTAGAATATGTAAGATATCTTGATTTCCTGACTAAAGTCAAATAAAATATTTAATAGCATTAAGTTTCTGTATTTGAATAAATGAAATATGCTTTTTTCTTTCTCTCACCATAGGAGTTGCCATGGTGTTTTGTTCCTCCTTCCCTCCAGCGTGTGTTTATTACTTGTTATGGTCAGTTTCCTACATTCTGTTTCCGACAGCCCTGTGGAGCTCAAAAGTATAAGAAGAAACCCTAAAAACATTCTCTTCCGAATGGCTGACTCTTCACAACAGAAGAAAGCCTGAGAAGCTTGTTGGAAATCCCTGCTGCTTCTTGTAAAGGAAAATCAAACAATTGGAAACTCTGAAAACATGTTTTATTTTAATCATTTTTGAGATGATTAACATCATGCCCTGATAAACTGGTGAAATCTACCTGGTCTTGAAGGGTTTCGTGCATCTTGATTTCATTGAAAAGCTGCTGTTTAATCACTGAGGAAGAGAAATGCACGTTTCCATGTGTTTAAATGATCAGAACGTTATTGAATGTTATTTTGTCTCAAGGCTGACAGAAATTTCAGGATCTCGGATATGAAGTATGTGTTACAGTGTCTGCACTGAATTGACTGAGGCAAGACAGAATTTGTCATATTTGCTGTGGAATTTATATTTGTAGAATTACTGCTTTTTGGTTGTTGTTGAAAAGGTAGATCAGAACATTGTTTTTGTTTATTTAAGACTGATAGTTTCATTTGGTGAACTGGATTACTGATAAACAAACAAATTCTTAAATATAAGACGTATGTAGAGATGATCAGTGTGGGAAAATACAAAACTCGAAGGTCAAACATAATCAAAATATTTGCTTTCATTTACACAACATTACATTACTCTTTAAATGTTTTGTAAGAAAAAATACAAAATAACTTAATTACAAGAAAAGGGAATTGTAGTACATGTAATACAATACAATGATTCGGGTAGTGGTTAACATCATTTACTGTAGTTTATCTAGTGCCTGGTTAATGTGATAAAATACTGTATATCCCATATTTAACAAATGACAGTTAACAGGATTATGGCAGTTGGCTTAATTTAAGAAACATCTTTAGCATCCTACCAAAGCATTTTGCTTTGGTATGTATATGTGTGAATGTTGACCTCTGTTTTAAGGGGCTCAGCTTCCTCACAGTTATCTATAAGTAATTGCTTATGTTTAGAGAGTGACCTTTCATTGGATTTGCTGCAGTTACACTTGTGGGGTTCAGTGGAAACAAGGACCCCTGTAACATAACGTTATTAAAAGATTCTCTTGTGTTATGTGCACCACTTGTGGTTAATTCTTATTAAAATTTAGTGGTGTTTAAAAGTCTTGTGTCCTCTTTGGTGATTTTTAGATTTGCCAGAATCACTTACGGAAAAGAAATGATAAACTATTCTTATGAAGCTGCAATCCGTAACTTTTTTGATTATAAATACACAAATTAGCAAATACGTGACAAAATAAAACAGCTTCCTTATCTTAGCCCAAATCGCAACAGTAAGATTATAATAATGATTTACAATTGTACAAGCTGGTGATTGATTTACAAGCTGGTGGTTCAATTTTCCAGTCAGTGTCAGTTTGGCTTCATTTGATTTAACCTGAAATTTAATGTTTTAAACAGAGAGGTGAAAGTTAGAGATTTTAGATTTAACTTAAAGAACACATTAAATCCCAAAAGTTTTTGGCCAAGATATAGTTATTGGTAAATGGACATGATTCAAACTTTTTATTTGAACATTGAGGTAACCTTTAACTTTGACTTGGTTAGGTTTCCATTTAGATAGTTTTAGAGTCAAATTGTGACAGTACAATCACTATAAATAAAAGTACATTGAAGCAATTGTACACCCTACAGTTAATGCAAACACAAGAAAAACCATAACCATGTTTCTTTTATTGGCCAAAAACATCTGTTTTTTTCTGTTGTAAGCGTTTAGAAGAAATTTATTTTACCCACACTCACATATTCAAGTACTAAAAACAATGACAAGGTCACTACACATGTTGTCATTATAAATCACCACTAGATGTCGCTGTTATTGGCTGTTGCTGCTCGTTTATATTTGGTAATAGGGCGACCTCGAGTGGCGTTACCAGAAATTGGCTGTAAAGTTAGTTGTGAAATGTGTTAATGAAACTACAGTTGTGCCGTTTTCCTGCGATGTATAGAAAAGTCTCTAAACGTGGAGAGATCATGGAGGCAGCCCTGCTTTCCTCCTGTATTCACGGATGTCTATTGGCTGTTCAGAGCACAGGGCTGTTGTGTCAGTGAGGTAGATGTATGAGTCCAGCAGTCTGATGATAGCAGAGTACACAGGCCGGTCCTTGAAGTTCCACATGCAGCAATACTTAATTAGGTCATATCTGCAAAAAAAGACACAAACAAAGACAAAAAGGATGACCAGCATTATGTTAAAAAAAGGAATTGAATAAAACGCATCAAATGCATAATATCGCTTACAGTGGAGCGCCGCAGTTTTCTGGTCTTTTTATTCTGTAATGGGCTAAAGTGTGGGGGAGAACTTCTGACGGTTCCAGGTCAGGATAGGGAGGAGAACCTTTCAGAGAAAGGGAAGCCACGTGTAAGTATGTGACTGTAATATAAATGCAATGTTTCAAATAAGTTTTTGATAAACAATGATTTAACATATTGTGTTTGTGTAAAGTTACACATCCAATAACCTCCTTTGGAAGAAATATGCAACTGATATGTTAAAATATCAGAATAATATTACCAAGTGTTATCAACTCATAAATCAGGATTCCAAACGACCATCTGAAAGGGTAAGAACATATTTTGCAGTTATATTTTTTTTGGTCCAATAACAATTTAGCATGTTTTTTTTAGGATTAAAAAAAGGCATGTTTACACATCACTTCTGTCTGTTAGTGGAAGCCTCATTATGCGTTCTGGGGCTTGCCATTTTATTGGTACATTATCCTGTAGTTCCTTTTCTACCATCTTTGCCTGCCGGCTTTTAAAAGCCAAGTCCAAACCAGAGACTTTTACTGAGAACCCTGAACCAATTAACATGTTCCTGGCCGCAACATCTCCGTGAAGAATTCTATGATAGGAGTGTAGGTAGTCCTAAGAGAAGAGAAAACAATTAGCATGTACAATACAAGCTAATTAGGGGGCTCATATTTGTCTTTTAGTTACTTTTTATTTTATGTTACATACTGTGACTTTACAGAATAATGAGACTCACCAGACCTGCGGCTACCTGTTTAGCTACCAGATAAACAGATCTCTCTGAGAAAGCACGCAGATTATCACCTGTCCCAGATCTCTTCTGTTTAACATAAGCCAAATTAAAAGGAAAAATTTGTCATTTGAGTTTTGGCATGTTCTAACTCTGTCAATGCGTAAATATTTTTACCCCTCGCAGGCTCCAGAGAAAATACAAAAGGTTCCCTGGAATGCTCGCCTCCAAAATCAGGTACATTGGCGTCCGTTGTGTCTGGCAGTATAACATTTTCACTATGTTTTTGTGTTTGCTTATTGTTGCGTGGAATAGGACCATATCCACAAACTCTTTAGCTTCATGTTGATTGACCTTGTCTGAAACAAGAAGACACATTGCAGCATTTACAGTTTTTAATGTGACCACAATCATATATTTCTATGTTTTTAACTCAGCTTTTTTATTTCTCTTATTATAAATGAAAGACAACGTTAAACAAAATTAGGAAAACAATATTAATCAACTTAGTAGACGTATTCCACATAGCTTTTTTATTTATAAACTTCAGAGACCAGACATAAGATTTCAGTGAATACGTGAAGGCCATGTCTGAAAAACGTTGTTGTCTGGGCTTGTTGTGTAGTGGGGACTGAATATGGAGTGTATTGATTTATTTCGACCTTGTTTTGGTAGGATGGCATTTTTCTATACCTTTAGGAGTTTTAATCACTACAGCAGTGGATGTGTTGTTTTGTTTTAGCTGACCCTTGCAGACTGGTCCAAAATGTCCCGTATGAAAAATCTCCACCCCCTCTAGGATGCACTCAGCAGGTATCTCCCATGGACCCAGTGCATCCTGAACAGGCCTCAGGGTCCCAAAGATGGTGTTCAAGGTTACAGGCTCCCCTATTAAGGGATAATTGATTCAGCAGACATTACTTCTCATAAGAAAAACAGGGAATACAAATTTAAGTCCAAGAATCCATGATTCAATTTCCCTCTTACCATTTAAATTTGTAGGGGAGCCTGTGCTAATCTGAGCTGATGATCTTCTGGTAACAAAGCTCCATATTATTTGAGACACAACTATCAGTGTGCTGAGAACCAGCAAGCTTGGAATAATGATGACTGCAAACGGACCTGATCCCTCCTCATCTGTCCATTCAGTCAAACACAATTTATAATACACTGACTATATCCTTTAAACGCTTGAAAGCAAAGGTGAAACATTTAAAGTACGTTATAGTCAATTACTTAGTCCTAACAGCATGTAATGTTAGACTGTTAGATTAGAGGTGGGGTGAATTGTCCTAATGTGGGACACTTAAGCTTCAGTGGGTGTGCCTTTCCCCCCCAAACTAATGAATGCCAGTGAAATTATAAACACATCAAAGCTGTACTGCCATGTGATCAAAGTCACATGACCTAATATAATTTGGCTTTACCATGTTGGCTTAACATTGTAATATATTACAGGTCCGAAATACAAAAAATGTCCCACATTGGGGCAATGAAAGAGAGGAACACTGTTACGCACAACAGATCGGATCAGAGGAGATGTTGCATCGGACATGTACAGCCATAAGCGGAATTTCACTTCATCATTTTCCACAACATTTATCTGTGGTTGGAAAAAAACAGCAGCCTAAACAGACAAATAAAAATCACATACAGAAACACATCTTTCAAATGTTATTTTGCATGTAAGAGCTGAGAAAAAAAGGAATTATGGGACATAATAAGATTTGTATATTGTTGTACTAACATACAACATAAATACATGACCAGTATTAGATAATATTTTTATGTGTACATTTAATGTGATGTGTCTGGTTAGAAGGTGTTTTTGATGCATGTCAGTTTCTTTAAATGGTTAAAATATGTTGTATTTATCATCAGTTCAGTCATCTTCATATTCATAAACCCATTGACGTCTTAGTACCACTAATTATTATCAGAAATATACATTGTACAAGAACAATAACATTTGCAATAATACTATGTATTATAATTCCATTCTATTATTACTATTATTACTATATTCTATTCTGTTTTCTGTATATATGCTTCTTTTAAACGATGTAACATTGTAAAAAAAACCTATATAAATAAATCTAAATGGAAATGCAAGACGAGGAACCACCTGTCTGGTTCCTCACAAAGTTCATCTCCATCTAAACATCTTTTGGATTTTTCATCACAGTCGCCCTTGGCTTGCTAACTCAAGGTATTACAGCATTACTGTCTGTAAAGCTATTTGAAACTGTGCATTGTGAAAAAAGACATCTGAATGTCATATTATCTGACCAGCTCAGTAAATGTGCTTTCTGCTTTAAGCATCGATCTTAATACATGTACAATCCTAAAAACTGAACGCAGGTAATGTTCTGTGAACAGACAACAAGAGCAGAACGTTCTTACCTTTTGTCTTGCTAGACTGATTTTTGCCTTGGCAAAATGAATCTTTTAATGAGCTTTCTAAGTACTTTTAGTAGAGACAACAATAAGTTTCAGCCTATATCTGTTATTCCACTTAAGGTTGGATTTGACTTTCAGAGCAATGACCGTGAGGGTGACTGCACACCTCAGTTAATGATCAACTTCTTTAAACTGTTGCCACCAGCGCTGTGTTTGAATATTTTCAGCCATTTAGAATAGGTGCTATTTTGAGTGTGTGCGTGTGTATGTGGGTGTGTGTGTATACTGGTATTCATTAAACTAAAGGAGGTCCCCATAAGGAAACAAGAGTATAAATTATATAATCATATAGAATAGTCTTTTCTGAAAATCTAAAAATGCAGGAAGGTTTCTGTGGGGGTGAGGTTTAAGGATTAGGGGATATAACATAAAACATGAAACTGTGTGTGTGTGTGTGTGTCATTTAGGTATTATTTGTACGTACATTGTTTGTGGTGCAATTCCCTGGACTACAACAGCAGGTGTCAGTATCTACTACATTAACCTCACATAATCCATTTATAATCCATAATCCTTTCGTTCCAAAAATGAATGTTGTGCAATATTGTTGTAATTTAATCTATTTGCGTCTGTTTATTCGCGAAAGAGACTGTATGCATTGCATAAATTAATACTGAAATAATTAATACTAAAACATGTGCGTTATAGAAATATGAATGTATTCTGCGGAGGTTTGTGTAACAGGTGGTGCACGCAAGCAGGTACACGACACAGCTGCTTAACCCATCATTTCACAATTACACACCTGCGTTTTTGCCACGACTATAGCAAGTTTTTATTCCATTAACACCGTTAAGCTGCTGCCATTTATAATGGTTTTCTTTTGCATAAGAATTGTACAAAAGCGTATGGCAGCAACAATAACCCACTGCATGAGTTAAACAGAGTTAACCTAACCTATGTTTTCCTGGGCGTTATGTTTAGCATTGGGGAAAAGTATGAAAGCCCGCCCCATCTCTCTCATTGGCTGCTCTACCCTCGTTCACTCCAGACATCGGTGTCAATGTGCGCCACTGATACTCATAATGCATTCGCGTTTGGTGCAGGTAGCGAGGTTGTGTTTAACGACGATAAAGTTGTGTTTATTGTAATCGCAGGCGGGACATTGGCCACTGACAGCTCTGCTAGGACAACAAAAAGCCCACAAGAATCAAAGGTCGCCGGATTGTGGATCGTCACCTAGTTAGTCGAGTATTCCCGATCCAGATACATTGTTTTTCCTCGTTTCCCGTGAACGCGCCGGTAGCTGATGTCATTGAAACAGGTGCGCAAACCCAACAGAGTTGAAGAGCCCGAGATCGCGCAGGATTACATACGGATGTTGATGTTTTTCTGCTGTGTTTCATTCATCAGCCGGTATTACGCAGCGATTTAAGACTGTATTAATTTTTGTGGCTGGATAAAGTAGGCTGTCCTGCTTCGGATGGTAGCGTGTTGTTATTTCCTTGTCTTTCTTTCCTAGAAAGCGTCGCTTTGGATCATTGACGCTCTTGTTTAAGGACGATATTTGTCGGTACTGCTTCGGTATGGTGTAAATTTTAAGGCGATGAATAGTGTTTGTTTCGCTTCTTTCTTAGGTCTTGCAAAGCCTCGATCAGATCTCTATACCTTCGCTTGATTTATTTACGTGGACGGCAGAAAATTCAGATGAATTGGCGTGATTTGAACTGGGATATTGTGGTGATGTTGCCTCTGAAGTTTTGAAACCTTTTTATCTTTTCAAACAAGAAATGGGACTTAAACCGCTTTAAACGCTTTCACAAAGGGGACAAATAAGGAAATAACCTGCTTTTTATTTTAAAAATCTTAATAACAGAAAGGATTAACCATGTCCAAGACCCTAAAAAAGAAGAAACATTGGTCCAGTAAGGTGCAGGAATGTGCCGTATCTTGGGGTAACGCCGGGGAGCTTAGCTCCGTCCTGGAGGTATGCGGGGGAGCCGAGCACGGAGAGTTCCCGCACCTGGGACAGGTGTTGTCGGACGCGATCGTGTGTCATGTCGGCAGGTTGCCCGGTCCAGGAGACGTGCTGCTGGAGGTGAACGGCACGCCGGTCAGCGGACTGACCAACCGAGACACCCTCGCCGTCATCCGCCACTTTCGCGAACCCCTCCGTCTCAAGACCGTAAAGCCAGGTTGGTTCATTAACACATTGTGTCTCAATACCTAGCGAGCTACCTAACTAGACAGCGATTTTGGGCGAGTTGCAAACATGCATTAAGTATGTTCCCAAAATGCTGTCTAGTTAGGCAGCTTTCTAGGCTTGATGTAAGCCAATCTCAACCTCGTAGTCTATTACTTTTCCTTAAAACTATGTGCTTGGATTCTGTCTTTGATTAAATGAGACTCTTTAGGAAAAAGTGTTTTTTAACTAAAGCCATTTATCACAGTTACCACAAAGAGGAGGAAATTGAGACTATCTATCATGGAGAGGTTTTGCCGTTACTGTGAGCAGAGATAAATGCTTTTGGCTTGTGGATTATCACAATGATTTCATTAATCGTGTCCTTATAGATACAGTAACTTTGTGTTGAGGCTCCTGAGATACATTTGCTGCTAAAGATAAGTTACGAGTGTTTGCAGGTGTGTAACTGTTAAACTTGTTCCTGGGGGTTTCTGCTGAAGGCACCTGAGATCTTTTGGGACAGGCGTAGGGATCAGATGTATGTGTGTTAAAGAGTCAGTGTATGAACACTATCTTGCTTTTAGGGTGTAACCTTGTAGTAGAGAAAACAGAATAGAGAGACTTTATGACTGTCTTGTCTCTACATCAGTAGTTAAACCAGGGAAGAACAGGATACACAAGATGAGGCTATAGGTACCTCAGCAATTCAGCTGGAAATTTTGTGAACTCTTTAAACATTTAGTGCTGTGAACTTGCTGTCTGTAATCCTCTTTGCCTGCGGCGCAGATGTCGTCTGACTTTCCAGCCCCCCTTTCCTCAACTGTCCACCTCATTTAACATGTTAGCCCGCCTGAAGCATCACCATTTGGTGTTTTTATGCCATGACAATGCTGTTTTTGAGACCCTTTTAATTAAAGGGCATAGCTGCACATTCAAAATAGGTTTATTGTGTGCTGTGTAAATGAAGCGAGGATTATCTAATATGAAAATTAAGTACTTGTGTTTTATAATGACTGTAAATTGGCATTAGTAAAGGGGTTAGTATCAGATGTCTCCAGCTGACTATTGTGAGGTAGTGTGAGTTTGTTAAATCTGCCAAAGCCTGCAGCTTTGAACCCAATCCAAGTCTAATTGATTCAATTACTCTGTTGTGTGATGTCTGCCTTCTGACTCAGCAAGAGAAGAGTGGACACCTGAAAGCTTGTTTGCATGAAAGTATATTGAACACATTTCTTGAACGTTTCCCATGTGCGCCATTGCTCGGGCAAACAGGTGGCCCCGCCCCCAAACGCACGCCATTGGTTGAGTCAAGGTTGCTATGTGAGGGTGGCCAGGGCGTGTTGTGTTAGTGTCACAGTTTACTCTTATGAATTTCCTGCTTATAGTTTTCCCTGGATAGACGAAAGTATTTTAATGACTTTTTCAATCAACTTTATTCCAGTTTGGTAAAACTTTAATTAAGTCTCGAATGTTATTTTCTGTTTGCAATGAAAAAGCAAGTTTCCTGGATGGCCTTGCTTCTGGTGCCATAGGAACTGTGTG
>JAZGTK010020699.1:0-10878 GCA_036877625.1 Ambastaia sidthimunki
ACACATCTTCCCCAAATACCTCATCCTCCAACTCCCATCCAGAGTGATTTAAGCATATGTAAATAATTCAAGAAATGTAAACTAGCTGATACTGTACGCATGCACACGTTAGATAACTAGCTCAGGTCTGTTAAGCGCTGGATTTGACACAACTTGCATACGGTTGATGTACCCGTAGCTCATGTTATATAGCCCGATTTAATGTGATTTTACATGGTTTGTTATGTGTAGTACCCAGCCATGTGGCTGTTTTGTGATGCTACACGGAAAGCCCTCTTGGCCTGTTTTTACACAAGCCTGAGATGATGGATGCACTAGAGAAATCTGGTCATGCCTTCTGCCTTCAGAAATTGCTCTGTAAGATGCACTATTAGTCAGACACAGCTTCACACCTTGTGTCTGATGCTCCCTGTGGCCGTTCATACATTCTACTGTTTTCCCTTTAATGTGCTTTTGAGATCAATAAAAACATTGCTTGGGTATTTAACCTTTGATCATAAATGGACCAGCATAGATTTCTGCAATTTTGAGTATGGACACAAAGGTAATCGGTGATGCACCTTGTTTGGTAAGGGGAAATGTTTTTGGAATGCATCTGTGACATTTAATCTGAGTTATATTTCCTCTTTAGAACATTTGTATTTAATGTATTTTAATTTAGATTTTCACCACATATTAGAGAAAAGTGTGTCCTTTATTAACTAGTATGTAAATAAACAAGGTTTTTACATTTTTGTGGTTGCTAGGGTGTTGCTGGATGGTTTCCAGGGTGTTTGAAATGATTGCTTTGGCATTGCAATATGGTTTCTAAAGTATTCTGAAGATTTTTTAGCACATTGCTTTGTGGTTGCTAGGGTGTTGCTAGATGGTTTCCAGGGTGTTCAGAATGATTGCTATGCCATTGCAATGTGCATTCTGAAGAATTTGGAGTGTTTTTTAGCACATTGCTGTGTGGTTGCTAGGTGCTAACTGGCCAAAGTTAAAGAGTCTCTGTGATGACAGGAGCAGAATTGTTTTATAATCATACTTGAATGTGGTAATCGCTTGTGTCTCGCAGGTAAATAACACAGCTAAATTCACACAGCTAAATTCACACCTCTCTGCCTCGAGCGACCGAGACCTACAGCCAGCGCTGACCCGCCATTCTCAAACCTGTAATTCCCCAAACCAGAGGCTCCACAGCCGTGACAAGCAAAGCAGCCACACGAGCCGTGTTTCCTTCTCCATCAACATCCTCATTAGCCGCGGATCTGAGCGGAAGGCGGTTATACAGAGTTCTCCACCACCACTCCGGCCTGTGCATTTGGAAGCCTCATTGCCCAGGCTCCCAGTCTTTCAGCTCAACAGAAAGGCCCTTTTGAAAGTAATATAAGTCAAGGGCTTCTGCTAAAGTAGCATGACTCACCTCTCGTTTGCCAGATGAAAAGATGGTCGGCGAGATTGTGTTCTCGCGTTCCTTTCATCCGCCCTCATTCTCAGATGCTCGTTTTAGCACTCGCATTTCTAATTCATTCCCTCTGAATGTCTCTTATAATGGCTACATCAACTAATAGTGCTTTTTGAGTGTGGTTGAAAAGCATAGCCACAATTCCTGTTCTTTGATCCATTTTCATCAGCCGTTTAAATGATGTTCTGATACATTCAATATGAAATTCATCAGATGTATTGCCATTTGTGGTTTAATGTTAGCAGCCTCACTAATCTCATTTAATGGCCATTATGACTTAAAATCATGATCGACCGTATCTAATTATTTAATGTCTTTATGACTCACAGATTCAGCAGAAGAAAACAAACGGTGAGCAGGCCAAACTGGAGTTTCTCCAGAGGATTGTTGGCAAACAGACATAAGTGATCGTAAAATGCAGTGATTTGTAAAATGCATCGAGATTGGTTGAAAAAGGGTCATTCTGCAAAACGGCTGTCATTTGAGAATCTTATTTACATGTGTGACAAATAACTAAGAGCTTTTTTTATGTACACATTTTGTTAAAACAACACAAATCAGACACATATCATAAAAGGCAATCATCATTTACGAACAAGTTGCTGTGGTTTTAGCATTTCTTATGTTATATTTGTTAGAAGAGGGTGGATGTCAACCCTGTTATCATGAAGTTGTATAGAACTGATAGTTGAATATTTGTAGAAATATCAGCATTAAATTGTCTTTCTAAGAAGCACATTGTAGTTTCATGACCTTGAGATGAGGTTTGTAATGACAAATTAAACTGTAAAACTGTCAGTCCTTTTAGCATCAACTCTGTTACGACTATGAAGACATAATTACATTCCAACCTTTCTGAAATGGAAAGGCACCTGTTATATAGAATGACCTAGAAGGCAGTGGGAAAGAAAAAGTGTGGGGTTGGAGGAGACAGCAGGAGGAAATAGCTTGGGAGAGAGAGGGAGGACAAGTGAGGACTGCATCTTCTCCAGAGCTCCAGGGTGGAACAGATGTGTCCTTGTCCCTCCTCCAGGCCAGGCCGACCCAGCCGAGCACGGCCACTGACAGAGCAAACAGGCTGGAAAAATGGGTAAAAGTGGAAAGCTAAATATTGGCGTTATGTCCCCAGTAATAGAGAGGCCATGAAATTGATTTGATTCTGCCAAGCTGTTCCTGGGGGATAACACTGCCCCCCCAACCTCACCACACCACCCTACATCCCCTCTTGCCCCTTCTGAACCCACCCTCCCCTTCTAAAACAAAGAGCCAGTGTCATTAGATTCTATTCCCCTGCAGAATCCTGTCCCCTTTGGACCCCAAAGCGATTTTATTGGCTAAATAACATCTCATTTTCTGATAAAAACACATTCATTTTCTGATTAGAAGGCCTTCAGAATCACTTTATGATATATTCTGTGTTGTCTTAACTATATATGTTGTCTGAACTATATACAAGCAATGAATATCTTAAATTATTAAACAACGTTTGATAGTATTGTATAGCATTTGTTTATAATAGTAATAGAAAAAAATCACAGTGCAAATGAATGAAAAAGTGAGGGTAAAACCTGATATTAAATAGGTTTTTAAATAAATGCAAAAAATATTCTCTTGCAATATCATAGTACATTTCTGAACAGGCATTACAAAGTGATACCTCATGCTGCGTAAGGGGGATTGAATTCTGCACATGGTGTTTGGCACAACACTGGCATGATCTATGAATTAACACTCCATGATTTTATGCTGTTATTGAATGGGTAATTTGTTTCCAGAACTTTCTAGGTCTGCCACACTGCACATAATATTGAAATCCAACAAATGATTGTGGGGTGGAGAGGGAGCCACTTAGAAAAAGTGGAGTTCACCGGAGCCACAATTAACGACGATATTGACAAGACACAGCGGGCTACGTGTTTGCCATTGTCTGAGAGATGTTTTACTCATGTCAAGAGTCGGTCCTGTTCAGAAGAGGCTGATAAGTGGGACTAAAACTAATATTTACAGCGAGTGAAATGCAGCCTCACAGAGGAAAATGAAAAGCAGTTGCGTAGGTGGTTTATGCCAACACTGTCAGTTTGGTGTTTGTTTTAGGTGTTTGTTTTGTTTTGTAGCCTTTATTCGTGTAACACGAGCGGAACGAATATCTGTGTAAATCGTTTTTAAAATCATTCTTCTGTAAATTGTAGCATTCAGTTCAGTGTGACAATTTATGTAAGAACAGATTCATGAATGATTTACTCGGAAATTAGTTGTTTTCCTTTCATAATGTAAAAAAAATTCACATTTTTATGAGAAGTAAAGCTCTAGCTTTTTTACGCTATTCGAGACTTTCCTCAAATAGTAATTTGTAATGCTTGGCTTTCAGGTTTTTAAATGTCTTTTTCAGAAGGGGACAGTAGAAGTTGTGAGTTGTGTTTTTCAGTAAACAAACCCAATAGGAAAGCAACTTATTTGAAGTAGAAACCCAAAGCAACGGTTTTGTTTCCAGTAAGAACCATCGGTTAACAGAAGCCACTTCAGTTTAAAATCTCACTCTAAATCGCACTGCAGCGATGGCTGAAATATCGAATGCTGGCTGCCGTATAGAATGTACTTTCATTTATCTGAATGTTGAGCACTCACTCTCATTGTTCCATTCCACAGCTAATCTTGTCCTAAAGACTTCTTTTTGATTAGGCATTAGTAGCACATGAAAGGTTATTAAGGCCACTAATATGAGGGTTTGGAGGGCGTCTGTGCTGAAGAATAGGGGGGAGCCGTAAGAGACAGGGCTAATTATCATCCATCCTTCCACGTGAACTCAACCATCTGCCAGTATCACCCAGTTATTGTCTATTGGCTTTCAATCATGAATGGACCGCCGCAGCCAAAGATGTGTGTTTTAATTAGAGAGCTGCTCTATAATTATATTTATATTATAATAATGACTTTGATGAAGCGTTTGAGTGGATGTCCTTCATTGTTCACTAAAATGATAATATTTAATTATGATGTTTGAACACTGCAGATTTGAGCAAGCCGACTGGTTCTCTGTCGCTTTGACATGCGCGTGTGGGCACGCCGGCACGAGCGCGCTCGCATTGTCAGACGTGTGCAAATACTGAAGACGTGTTATAGCTGTGCACAATAGGTAGAACCTTGTTTATTTGCTCTGTACTAAAAACTAGTAAAGCATAATAGGTGTGTTTCCTGATGCCCAAATTCTAAGGTTGCTATTGGCTTTGCATAGATGGCTATCCCAGAATGCACTGCGGCAAGCTCAGCGGATAAACAAATTCGTGATGGCAGGCAAGGCAAAAGATATTTAAATTTTAATTAAACATTGTATGAAATACCCTAAAGTATCATTAAAACCTTCAGTGTAGTTGGATTATTTTACCCACCATATTTTGTGTGTGCCGTGCATTATTATGCAAATTAGGGTTTTGTGTTGATAACTTTGCAGCATGCTATAATGTCCAAGTCTATTGAAATTAATTTATGCCTCGCGTGCAGAGCGCTATCTGTGTTACGCGTGGAGTTGCTGTCTGTGTAGTGCGCCCCGAATCAGTTTTGAAACAGAGCTACTGTGTTGCCAGGAGCTAGCCGTGCATAAAGCCATTACGCCAGTTTCCTGTGAACATGAATATTACGGTCCACACTCGGTGTGTTTACCTGAACTGTGTTCACTCTGTTTAGTACATACTGTATGCATCTCGTCCTCATCCCTCGTTGCTCTACCATACCTGTTCCCCTCCCCGTGTAGTGCACACTTAAAGTGAATTAAAGGGCACTTGGAAGCGAGCAATTAATCCCTGATGCCTAATCTCATAATAACACCATAAAGAGCCACTAAAGCAAAGAGAGGATGGAGACCCTTTCATCCAAGTCTGCACACAAATCAGGGACGTTGTGGAACACCCAGAGCCCGGCGTGGCTGTGGCGTTCGTTCACACTGCCTGGAGACCAAATTATCCACCTGATTGATTGAGTTTCAAGACATAAACCGCCACGGTTGACGGCAGAGGACGATTCGCTTGCTCGGCTTTACGACTCTCCGTCTCGCACCCTCGTTCCCGCCCAAACATGAGCGGCAGTACAGAGATAAGTGACTTAAGTGTACTACAAAGTGTAGGGAGCGTGGAGTTGCATTTCATATCTCCTATGTGTTGGCGATGCCGGTCATGGTTGGTGTTAACCCTTTAGTGTTCCATCATCTTCTGTCTTTATGGAAGTGGAGTTGAGGTTGCCTCTGGTCTCCTGTTTCGTTCCCAGCTTACGTTATGCCATGAATTTGTGATGCATTATGGAAAGTAAAGCTGCGAGTTTAAAATTCTCAATGACTTGAACCAAGGTCTAATATGATGTATGTTGTGATGCTAAAGACACAATAAATGTAAAATAACTGCAAATAAAAGACAGACAAGGAAATAATACAAAATATAAAGTCACACATATAATGTGTGCGTGTGTATGTGTGTGTGTGTGTGTGTGCACGAGTGTGTGTGTGTGTGCGCATGAGTGTGTGTGCGCATGAGTGTGTGTGAGTGTGTGTGTGTTACTTTTAAACGATAGATAGATAGATAGATAGATAGATAGATAGATAGATAGATAGATAGATAGATAGATAGATAGATAGATAGATAGATAGATAGACTTGTAAATTATTATTATTAAATCTAATTATATATTTGGTAATAATTGATATATCTTTATAATGCATTATATAACTAAGCATCAGTTAAAGCTACACTGACTCAATCATATCAGCTGGACATTAGTCTGAAATATGTTGCTTCAGTCCCTCTTTGATTTCAAGTCAACAAATGAGGTGATTTGGAGCCGAAGTTTCTCAGGCTGCTAAATAACCGTAGAGCTTTATTTCCACTATTAATGTCTTGCAGAAGCCCACACTTCCTTTATATTTTACATGATAACAGAAATCTAATTAGAAATCTAATCTAATTAATCTAATTATCATAGTAGCTTGGCCACATAAGCACAGTAGTGTATCTGGAAGGCTGATTCTCTGTCAGGCCCTCCCGCTGTGTGCTACAAACAGATAAGCTGAGGAGCAGCATGGTCACCCATGCAGAAATACCCAGAATGCATTAGGGCAACTGCAGCCTCCTCTGCACTCCAAAGACGCCCACAGTGTGTGCTGCATTACAGCAGTCTGCGCCACCTGAAGAAATCTGCAGCAAGTCACAGTTTATGAGTCAGGAAATGTTGAGAGGTGGCTTGATCCTGCTTTTTTTCTAATTTATCCTCTCCTCTCATTTTTCCCCTCTCCTTTTTTTACCCTCTCCTCCCCTTTGCCTCCCTCACCACTCCCCATTTCCAACCTTTTCTGCTTTTTTCTGTTGTCTTATTGCTTTACATTTTCCACTTTTCCTGCTCCTCCTCCTTTATTTGTTTTCATAATCTCTCCTCTTCTTCTCTCCTCTCCTTTTCCACTCTTTTTCTCTTTTCCACACTTCTGTTCTCCTCTCATTTCATCACAACCTCTCCTTTCCACTTTTGTCCTCTCCTCGCGTCTCCCCTCCTGTCACAACTTCCTTTTCCCTCTTTTCATTTCTCTCCTCTCCATTTCTCCACCTTTTTCTGCTTTTTCTTAAACCTCCTCTCCACTCCTTTTTTTCTCTCCCCTTTTCCTCATTTCTCTTCTCCTCTCATTGTCACAACTCCCCTGTTCTGTTCTTTCATTCTCTGTCACATATCCTCACCTCTCCTGCTCTACCTCACCCTCGCATCCACCCCCAACCTCCCCCTCCCTCACCCCCCGCACAGGTTTCCCGGCAACAGCGTATGGTCCGGTCGCGGCGGCAGCAGTGGCAGCAGCGCGAGGCTCAGGTAGGGGGGCCCGTGGAAGAGGCGGCTACGCAGCATACCCTCAGAGCACAGGGCCAGGTAAACGCTCTGGCCGTAAATCTGTGTGCTGCTGCTCTCTCCATGCTGCTCGTAACTCTAGCCGCCTCTGTCCTCTCACACACACACACACATACACACAAACCCATGCTGTAGTTAAGGGGAACGGGTGGGACTCAAGGCTCCTGCCTGCTTCCCTTCCGTTCCCATTGTAGATGTGATTTATGGCACTGGCAGAAGTTGCCCCCTGGCTGATGGTCCGAGACCAGTTTTCCCTCCTTTTTTCTTCATTTAGTTAATGTCAGAATTCTGGTTGGTGGAACCGGTAACAGATCAGGGCGCAGGGTCCAGCTTCTGCTCGCACGACCGTTTGTATTTTACCGTAGATGCAGTGTTTGTTTCGCTAACCCGCCACTGCCCCCCCCTCCACGCACTTACACGACCGGCCCTTTTCATTTCTCATGGTTTGTCGGGTTCTTACATTTCATTGGTCGCTGCTCTCGGTCATTAATGCCTTCCCGTGTCACTCGGACAAACTTTGTTCGCCTTTGACTAGAAAACACAGACTCTGCACATTAAACAGTTCCCAGTTGCTCACTCGTTCCACCGCCGCTATTGATCCGGAGGCTGGATAGCTTAATCTATCAATCTGACTTTGTCTGTAAGACACAAGGATACTTAAATAAATAAACAGCAGGAAGGAACATCTCTTGGCCTTCTTACTGACGTCTGGCCTTTAGCACGATGGGAAATGATGGCCTTGCCTAATTGGCCATCAGAAAGTGAGGCCGGAGTGTATTTGCAATGTGGCCCCGACTTCTGACAGCCTCCGTTTGTGCGCACATACATTCACACAGAAATAAACAGATTGTGATGCATAGGGCTGTCACACACAAGCACAAAGTCTAAATGTGTGTACATACACACATTTAGTTCTACAAATGAGGACATACCATAGATTTCTGTTGTTTTTATGTTAAACAAATAATAATAACTACAGACTAACCCTTCATGGTTTTCCTGTAGCTCAAATAGTGGAGTGTGATCATGGTTCAAAGATCATGGATTCGAGCTTTAAAGTCACTATGGATAAAACAGCTGATAAATGCTTAAAGTTAATGTAACACATTATTTACTTTATCATATTTTTCCAATTGAAGACGTCCTCAGCCCTTCCCAAAGGGAGTTTTTCAGATTTAGCTAATGTTATTTAGCCATTTATTTAGTCCAGGTAGAGCTAAGTAAACTCACACACATGCATGCATTTACTACAAATTTTGACACACACACACACACACACACACTCGAGTTCACTCCATTGACACCTCCACTCCAACAGACAGCTATCCACCCCAGTGTAATTGGCAGACAGGCGTAAAAGTGGCTCGGCGCACGGTTTGAAGGAACGCAGTCGACAGAGCGTGAGCCAATCAGTCATGCCTCTCCACCCAATCAGACATGTTTGATTCTGATTAGCACTCGGCTAAAGAAACCAACTTAGCTTGAAAAAACAGCTCTCTGCATCTCGTTTCTGTTTAATGTGTGGAAATTATGGCAAGCTTGTTTGCAGCAGGCTCTGAGTTTAAAACGAGAGCTACATGGGAAATCTCAGGCTGGGCTCGGTGTTGGCGTTTTTAGACTCTTAAACAGCTTGTGGTCATAGTTGTCAAGTCAGGGAAGTTATATTAGATACATGCAAGTTATTATGAATTAGTCTAACAGTCCTGATTTTAGATTTCGCATAATCGTAGGAAAAATCTATGAAAAACAAATTATAACCGTATCAGCTTAACTTATGAATATTAACTAGGTGGTATACTTGGTGCCTAGTAGCCTAAGTGGATGCTAGTCATTGTAGATGTAGTATCGCTTACACATTTGTTTAGTTCACTAAAACATTTTGTGAAAATAATTCTTTCTCATAACTCAGTGATAAGGGCTTAGACATGTTATAATGACTGCTGTGTACCAGAAATTCTGTTTGATTATAGTAGCATTTGTACCATTAGTCCAAGTTTATTAGGACTGAAATGATTAGACTGCTGTGGTTATTTTACCACCCTCTCGCCCCCCCCCGCTGATGGCGCAGTGGCACTCTTTTGTGACTGATGTAGTCACTTCATGGTTGCGTTGTGACAGAAGTGAGAAAGCCATCGAGACAGAGCACTGACATTTAAGTGTGACCTTTTCCCAGAACCTCATCATCTATTACCCAACTGATCTCCATTGCACAGCACAATTTATACACCCCTGCTGTGCATACATTTGCTGCTAGGTGGAGGATGAGATGTGTTTGCGTGCTGACTGTCAGTCAGTTAACTCCTGCGCAAACCTGCTGGCAAGGGTACGATGAAAGTCAGAGGCTCCAGTCTGACAGACGTGCTGTCGCGCTCCGGGGCCCCAGAATACCGCGCTTTACTCCAGCGCAGTGGTGACGTGGCGGACGGCCCCTATTCGTGAGCCTCACAAATCGTCTTCATTTCGCTTCATAATCTCCATCAGTCACCCGGGGGCTGTTACTCTTTCCCCACCTGCTTTTGATCTGATATTATAATGCGGCTGTTTAAAGTCTGACGCTTCACAGATCTGAGTCATCCAGAGCAGCTTCATTTTATGATTATTTATCGTCGATAAGGTCATAAAATAAATGACACACATACTTTAGCTTGGATAAACGGTGTGTGTAATGCTGACGGTCTTTGGCGGTTGCCGCCGGCGACATCATCCTGGGCGTGGCCTCTTTGTCAATCTGGCCTGCAAAATACAGTGCCTCTGGCTAGTGATGAATCATTATGCTTTTCCAATTAATCAATAAAAGGGGTTTTTATTTAGCTCAGTTAGTAAGAACCACCTTTCAGACTGGTGTAATGTTTGATGTTGATTATGATTGCCAAGTGTACTTACATTTATTGAAGATATTACAGCATACTTGTTAAAGCCAATGTTTATTACACCCCAGAGAAAGATACTCATTATCATTTCTATTCATTTCAAAGCATCGTCTCCATCAGGACTTGAATAAAAATGGAGGTAGAATACAAGCACTAGTTTTTTAGTGCATAAAATACCGTTGAGTTATAAAGTAGATTCATAAAGTGTCATGTTAACTTTTCACTTGTAATGTAAAGAAATCGCTGTTTGTGTGCAGTAGGATGGTGTGCAGTAGGATGTTGGGCCTGAAGGTCACGTCTTCATTGTTTCTCTGTGTTTGGTTTGGTACTGCTGAAAAATAGTGTTTGTAAGTCAGAGAGTGTGTTAGTTGACTCTCCTACGGTTAAAATCAGGCTTGTTTTTCCTCCTAAAGTCACATCCTGTGTCCTGTTATTTATTTAATCTCTAACTTTAAGGTTTTAGCTTTTTATAACATCCACCTCTTTTTCTTATACATTTTGTATGATATTATATCATATAGCGCGACCTGCTGAGCTGTATAGTTTAGTCAGTACTTTAAACTTTGTTCCTCCCACCACAAGTAGCCTATATTTTCTTGTTCTGCCATTTTATTTATTTCATTCTTTATCTCCACAGTCTCTCACTTTTTACCTTTTTTATCTGCATTTTTGTGGACGTATATACCTTAT
>JAZGTK010020700.1:0-10878 GCA_036877625.1 Ambastaia sidthimunki
TCCCGTGATGAATTCGACACTTCACACACACCTGGCCGCATGTCGCCTGACCGCTTTAGTGAATGCGTGTGTGGGTCTGAGGCTGCAGTGAGTGACTTGTGCCTAGGAGCGTGTGTGTGTGTGTGTGTGGAAGTTTGTGAGAATGTGATGGTTAATGGTTCAGGCCGGCTGCTTTAAAGAGAGAGAGGAGAGGTCTACAGCACTGCTCAGAACAGCCCACAGGCTGCCCTTTGCTAATTAACTAATTACTCTTATTTGTTCCCCTCTGAACCTGTGAGTGCTGTACCACACTAATGGCCTATAGTTTTTTATTTTATTTTTAAACCTAGTAAAGGCCCATAGAAGCATTATTTTTAGAATACAGTTAAATTATATGAAGGGCAAATGAAGATCTCAGTAATGTCACACACTGTTTACATTCGCTAGGATACCAAAGTCTCCAATCAAAATGTTTTAGTATTTGACTATGCAAGACACATATTGACTTCTTCAAATGTCTGAAAGTGAGACAAAAGTTTTTACTTTATTAAACCTTCCTCTGGGCTGGGAGTCCTGAATGTGAGTTCTCTAAACTACTTTTATTTTACACATGGAGTTTTAATGCATTTATATGGGTAAGGAACATCATGCCAGTCAGTACGTCTGTATTTCTGTTATGATTGGCACTATTGTAGATGCATGGAGACAGTGAGTTCTCTGACAGAAGGCGGAGGGGCGTATTGCTCCCAGGGCAGTAATTATAGTGTCCCATGAGCTCCACACAAAGCATCTTAACTTTCGATGAACTCATGAATCTGCTTCTCACAGAATCTGCAAGCCATACAATACCCAGCCTCCTCTCTTTCTTTTGCTTTCTTTCTCTCTTTCCATCTCTCTCTCTCTTGCTGGGCGGTGGCGTGCAGCAGCTGTTGTGGGCTGCAGAGGAGCAGCTGGTATGTGTGTGAGTGTGAGTGCATGCATGCATGCGTGTGTGTGTGTGTGAGGGGCTGGAGACTCTCATCCTTCCATGAGTAGAATAAACAGCCCAAGCATCCCAGAACTGCACACACCCTTTAAACCTGCTGTGGTCCTTCTGACAAATACTTTCTTCTGTTTACATAGCACTTCATACATTTCTGTTCCTTTGCATCATCTATTTAGACTCAGTACACTTCCCTGAGGCTCAGAACTTTACAGCCCTAACCTGAACTAATAATATAACTTTGATTACACTGCCCCCTAGACTCTTGCAATATGTGCCAGTAATATAATGAAGCCTCAGACTAACAAAAATTAGTCAATTTTTGGCTCAATAGTTACTCAAGTTGGTTTCTTATCTTTTCTACAGCTCACTGTGTAGCGAGGTAGTGAGGTAGAGTGGTGGTGAAGAATAGAGTTGAGATTAAATGTGAAGTTAGGTGAGAGGTGAGGTTGAATGTGAAGTGAGGTTTGGTGAAAGATGAGGTTTGATGTGAGGTGAAGTTAGGTGAGAGGTGAGGTTGAATGTGAAGTGAGGTTTGGTGAAAGATGAGGTTTGATGTGAGGTGAAGTTTGGTGAGAGGTGAGGTTGAATGTAAAGTGAGGTTTGGTGAAAGATGAGGTTTAATGTGAAGTGAAGTTTGGTGAGAGGTGCGGTTGAATGTGAAGTAAATTTGGTGAAAGGTGAGGATGAACGTGAGGTGAGACTTGAGAATTGGGGTTAAATGTAAAGACGAGCTTGGTCTAAAGTGAGTTTAAAGCTAATGCTAGAAACTAAATAATAAAGTTCAATATGCGGTGAGGCTTGCTGAGATTTCATTTAACATATACACCAGTGTATATGTTGTGCCAAAGCCAAGGATATAAGCAGATCATGGGTTATCGTTAAATCCTTAAAAGATCTTGGAGAAGTTATACAACAACACTACTACAAAGTGCAAATACAGTATACCAGTGCAGAATGGTAAAGAAATACAACAATAGTGCAAATATACTATTTAAAACATTTAATTGGGTCTGTTTTGCAAATTAAAAAGTACATAATTTAATGCAGAACCATACACAGCAAATGTCTGAAAGTGAGACAAAAGTTTTTACTTTATTAAACCTTCCTCTGGGCAGGGAGTCCTGAATGTGAGTTCTCTAAACTACCTTTATTTTACACATGGAGTTTTAATGCATTTATATGGGTAAGGAATATTGTGCCAGTCAGTACGTCTGTATTTCTGTTATGATTGGCACTATTGTAGATGCTTGTGCAAAGTGCAAATACAGTATACCAGTGCAGAATGGTAAAGAAATACAACAATAGTGCAAGTATACTATTTAAAACATTTAATTGGGTCTGTTTTGCAAATTAAAAAGTACATAATTTAATGCAGAACCATACACAGCAAATGTTCAGAAAAACTTTATTTTAGTGTGCTTCCTCTGTGAATCTTTAAAGACTCCTGCCTGTGGCAATGTTAACTGCACACTTTGTGCCTGCAGGTAAAATCTGTTTATCACAGCCTCAAAAAGAAAACCACTGCACTTACTTTGTGCTTCAAGGATTTTGCTCAGTTTTGCACAGATTTTCTGTTAAATTAAGGATGTGTGTAAAGCTTAGTCATTTTAAAACCGTAGTTTCTCTGAGAACGAATGAGAATTTATCAGACTAAGGTGGTTCCCAGAAGAAATAATAATACTGCAGGACTTGACTTAACAAAATATGCTAAGTAGTGAGGATATCATGTTTAGCTGTCATTAGAATTGCACTTTATCAACACACACCGTAAACCATGCAAAGAAATAACTGACACTTAGTGTCTCTCTCTCTCTCCCTCTCCCCCCTTCTTTCCTTCTCGTTACGCTGATTTGCATGTGTTTATGTTTACACAGACTGGGCTGTTAATATAATGAGGTGTGTGTGTGTTTGTGTGTGTGTGTATGCGTGTGTGTGTTAGTGTGTTCAGGGGCTGCCCCTGACTAAGAGAAGTGGGTAAGGCCAGAGGTGGACTTCTACAGGTCACAGCCTTTCAGAGAGAGCGAGAACAGTTCAAATGTGAATGACTGCTGAGGGAGAAAAGGGCTGTTGTTCTGCAGTCCACAAAAGCCAGAGCCGGACATTCCTAAATAATCGATCACTCTAGTTGGTGCCTCTCTTAACTTGTTTTCCTTTGAGCTTTATCAGTTTGACTGGTTTGCTGGTTTAAATTTGAATTTGTTTTTTATATTTGTAATTGTATATTTTTTAACACATCAGAACATCTTTTTGTTTTGTTGCCTACAGCCTTCATAAATGTCTACCTTCTAAGGCAGTATGTTAACCTCATGAGTGATTTTAGTAAGCAACTTTGCATGCCTCATAAATACTAGCAGTTTGCGCTTGACTCACAGTTGATTTCTATAGAGTATGGAGGTGTTATGTTGCTAAGCTAACAATACAATACTTTGATAAGCATGAAAAGTCCAGTGTACACACTTATTGATTAAAACCTTAATTTCACTGAGCTATTCTGCTTAATACTTTTGAGTATCAAATGCAAGAAGTTTTCAACATTTCTCTCACCTTCAAGGTATATTATGAGGCAGCACAATTTCTTCACCCTACCTTCAACTATCTATGGTGTTAAGATGCCTCATTCGTAGACAGCTCACCAGTTTTTGCAAGAAAGCCACCGAATGACCTTGTAAAAGTTCATTTAAACAGGTTTTCAGATCGGTAAATTGAATGTCAAAAATGTGACAACTTTTCTGTTAATTAGCGCACAGCAACACATGCCCTTTAATGTTCTTGAGGACTCTGTTTAGATGAAAAGGTTAATCTTCAGTTTATTGCCACCAGCAGTCAAACAGATTGTATCTTCAGGATTCTGTATCGATCCTGTGATGTCATAGTCCACAGCCATGACATTTGTGTATATCCCATGCCGTGCAGACCATTACACTGCTATTGATGTCTACCTGTCCTCCCGTTCAGACACGGCCTCTCAGCATCTTAACCGCTATTGATTGCAGTTTGCTAAATAATTCTCCTACTTCCACATAATTTGCTCTGTCGAACAAGAACACTTACAGAGACTTTGCAAAGTGTTTTCAGCCTGTCTCAAATCTTTTACTTCGCTATCTAGTGGAACACAACTTGATTTAGTGTCTGGAAAGTAAAACAAATATTTCCCAGATAAGATCTTCTCTATTTTCTTGTGTCTTCATCACGCAAGTGTGCAATTTCATTCCTGTTTTGTAAGAGTAAAGCAGGACTATAGATAATGTTTTTCCCTAGATTCTTGTGGGTGATAAGAAGTGTGTACACAACACGAGGGTAATTTTCTGCATTCAGTGAATGTAGTGTGATACAGAGGTATGAGGGTAAACACATTGGGTATGGCAGTGAAGAAAAATGCCATTCATCTGTTTATATGTTTCACATTTTAAAGCCTGGTGTCACATTTATTTACATGAAATTAAATCATTACTAGCCTTCTACTCAGGTTCTTTAACCAGTGTAAGGTTTCCTCTTGATATGTAAAGGATAAGGGTTTGTGGGCTTCAATTAATTCTGTGCCTTCAGGGCTTCTGAGGCATTGTATCTGGGGTCAGGCAGGGTCAGAACGGATTTTCCCTTCCCCTTGCGTACGTGTTTATGTGTGTAGGTGTGTGTGTGTTTCTCACTAAGCACTTGTAGCCTGATCGCAAGGCGCATTCAAACCAGCAGCTGGTCCTTTTCACTCTGTTTACTTCAAAATGCTAAATCTGCCTCTGCCCATCTCTTGAACCTTCAACTTTAAAAGCAAACAAACAGGACCCTCCTAAAGCACTAGTTCACGCAGAAAATTTAAATTCAGTTATAATTTACTCACCTTCATGTTGTTCTAAACCCATATGACATTTTCCCTTTAGTGGATTACAAAAGGAGAAAGTTTGAAGAATGTACTGGCCGCTTTTTCCATGTAATGATAATAAATGGGGACTGGGGTTGTGAAGTTCCAAATTGACAAAAACATTCATTTTAAAACTATGCAGGATTGTCACCTTTTGTATAAGGGGGCTGTATGCCACTGCTGTGTCATTAGACTTTCTCTGCCCCTGATTCAAGTCTATACACGCACTTTGTGGCTGAGAGACCATCTGTCAGATGCAGGGAATCCAACTTTCTGTGTAAGTGTAAACAGTGGTGGCGCTTAAGCCGCATGTGAGTTTCACTGTCATGTAAATTCTAGTACTGAGTAATGTTTAGTCCTAATCCAAGAACACAGCTGAGTAATGGCAGGCTGTAATCCAAGGTGCTGCTTTAGGGTCACCACACACATACACAAATATAAGTACAAATACTGACGTCTCTCACATCTCACACAGAAATACAGGCTAGTGGAGAAATAGTGAGAGTTTAATGAACTGGTCACATAACAAATTTCACAAGCATTTCGCTGATAGGCCAGCAAAACTAGTTGGCAGGAAATACAGACTGTGTGAGGTAAATGTAAGTGTTGTTTGCCTGTGCAAAACTGTCTGCTGTTAGAATGTTAGAAGTTTGGGTTGGGTGCTAGATTGTTACTTGAAAAAGCCCACCCAAAAGTCTCTGTGATTGTCTGGTCCTTACATTTGGATTGGGTCAATGTAAGTCAAAAAGATTTTTTGTTTGTTTGTTTGCCTTTTTGCCAGCTTTATCATCTGCAGGTGAAAACTGTAATCGTGATTGCTCGCCCCAACTTAAATTCATGTCCATGATTTGTGCTCTGAGGTTTAATACTTCTTTTAAGCAGTTTTTAAGAGGTTTTTAAGCAGTTTTTAAAAAATCCCTAACCCATCTATGAGCACTAGCAACAGTGACACTTGCCTTAGCAAGCACAACTAATAAGATAGAATCTTTAGAGACAGATAAAGTGGCTTGAAGCCGTGTACAGAAGGGGTTAACATCTTTGATCAAGCATTGCACAAACCACATGGAAACATGAGAACTAGCTACAGAGCAACCTAAAGGAATTCTGGGTAATGAATCATTGCCTACAGCTCACAGGGTGGCCTGTCATCCAGCATGGAAATATAGGGCAAGCAAAATGAACGGAATCCATGTTTAGATTTGACTTACAAAATGCTGTTGACCCCAATATTCCTCTCACAGTTCCCAGGCATCACATGATTACAAACCGTCTGGAAATTGTGTGGTCAAGAATTTACATTTACTATCATGACTGAATAATTAAAATTAATTGTTGTGGCACTAATAGCAGCAATTCTGAAGGAAAATCACATATAATCCGATTTTTGTCAGGCTAAATAAAAGATTTAGTTTGAATCGCATTACCTCACCATCAGAACACCAGTTATTCCTCAGTCGTGCCTCATAATAGAGATGCCAGAGATTTATATGAGGATATACTATGACTGTGTCTTCGAGCTTCTGAAAAGATCAATTCATTCAATTAATTCCAATTTTAAGAGGATATCTGAGATTACAGGCTTGTGGGCAGGCACCATAAGGCTCTTAATAGGTCACTAAACTGTGTGTAAGAGATTCTTACCATGGGACAATCTTCTGGTCAAAGCGACATCTGTTTCTGTTTAACTGGCAAGCAAAACAGAAATAAACATATAAAGCCACAAAAAGATCAGCTGGCACTTTTTTGGAAGGTTTGGGTGATTAATGTTTACCGTAATGGCCATTATTGGCAGACGCAGGAAAAATCAATAGTTTGGCACACACCTCAGCAAAGATCGATATTTATTGGGCTCAGATCCAATGTTTAGTCCAAGGGCAAAGAGTGTGATTTCAGAACCACAAAAATGTGTAAAATACAATGTCAAACAAGCAATTACCCATAAAAACAAGACACTCACAGACTTATTTATTGAATAACAAAAATAGACCCTGAGGGCCACTATAGTAAAGAAGGGTGTCTGATTTGCAAGCACTGCCCGTAGGCCGTCTTTTATTGACTGGCTCCTAGATGCATTTTTAAGAAGACTCATTAGGGTCAGGATTTGTCCATCTTCTGTTAACTGGTAACACAATCGAGTCTTTAGTGTCTGTACCAAAGAATCACAAAAGAGATCCGTTTAATATCGCAACTGTTTCTCCTAAACAGCAAAGAGATTTCTCAAGAGAAATCAGGCAGAAACGTGTTCCTTAGAAACAGTGTAGTAATCTGACGTCATCCGTCGAGTTTCAGAAAAACTCTGTCTGTCTTAGACTGTGCTTAGATTTGCACAGTTCTTTGGGTTGTTGGTTAAGGAACAGTAACAGGCTAAATATGGTAAACATGACAAAGTAGAACGGGCAAGACGCTAGTCACTGAAACTCTATCCTGCTTTCCAAACACAGACAATAATCTCAGCCAGAAAGACTACAGATATCTCTATAAGAAACTGTAGCTATAAGAAAACAGGGTCTGTTTGTTATATTATCTACAGATTTACATAATTACATTAAAGGACGAGCAAAAAAAGAAGAAAAAAGAATAATTTTTGTGAATATGCACTGGCCTCCATAAGTATAAGGACAGTAAAGGAAAAATGTCTCTGTTAGCTGTGGAGTCAGGAAATCTTTTCATGATTAAAAGATGAATATGAGGCAAATGTACAGAACGTCAGATTTTTGGACAAACTCGGACTGCAGAAGCAATTGATAGAAGTGATACTACACATTTCCATACATTCCCCACATTCAATGTGTTAACAAATAATGCAACGGGACATTTATATGAACAGGCTGTTCTTCTAAATTGGTAACATTTATGTGTTGAAACAGCCAAATAACAATAACAATGTGACATTCTGTACATTTGCCTCATATTCATCTTTTGATCTTTTTGATTTGTTGGCTCCACAGCAAACAGAGCAGTTTTTCTTTACTGTCCCAATTCATATGTAGTGCACTGTATGTTGGTTACAGAGTGTTTTTGATTAGTATACATATGTGACTATAGGCCTCTTGTGCTTGATTTATTAGTTTTATTTGAGATCTGATTGATTTACAGCTTCAGGTTAAGACATGAGCTCTGCTGGTAAATTACAACCTTCAAATTCTCCAGCTAAAGCTAAAAGAGTTTTTTAAAAAATCTTGAAGTAACTATACACAACTGCATGAGAATTTTGTTCTTAATACAAACTCATCTGGCTTTGTTCAATGCAGGCATGAAATCAATTTTTTATTTTGCTGTAGAACATTGAGCTGAATTTTGATTAGTTATTGACTGTGAACTCTCTTTTTTCCCCTGTTTATAGTGTCCAACAATCTAATCACATTTCTGATGATTCTATTATGCAATTTTCTATGTGAACATTCCTTAAAGGTGAATCGAGATCTTATTGAAAACTGCAATCAGTTCGGGTTAGAGCTGTGCTAATTAACAAAGCTCATGGTGTATCAGCAAAGCTAATAAAACAGCTAAATCTGTTTATTGCCTGGTTGTGAATCTGCCTAAGAGTCTGAATCATTATTCATCATTAATCATCATCATGTATTTCCTTCAAGAAGGCTGTCATAGTCTTTAGACACACAATTGCACAGATACACTTTGGAGTTGTTTTCAAATGCTGGGTTGTACATCAAAGTCTGTTCATCCAATCAAACTCTCCTTTTGGCAAACGTTCATGTGTCGGTTTGCAGAAGCTGCCAAATTAGGCAGATGCCAGTGTGGACAGGTTGTGTGACCTGCCTCTGAAATTCATGAACAAAACTATGCAAAGTCAAAGAAAATATGACACTGACTACATTAAATACAAAAAACTTTTTTAATGTAGTCACAGGGTTGCACACTGTGTTGACCACAGTGTGTTTTGTTCAGTGAATTATTGGCTGCCTGGAACATGAAACCATTTAAATCAAGAGAGATTTAGAAACCAGGCACATATTTTTGTATATTGGGTTTGTATATTGTACATTCTGTGTATTATTTCAATGGTTGATTTTAGGAACATTGCTTACTTTTGTACGACAAACTGGTTTGGTACAGTGTTGGGAAACCACATGATGTTCAATGTCAAATCTGGGCTTTAAAAATGACGGCAGAATGAAGGAGAAGAGCTGAAAGCTAAAAGTGTTTTCACCAACAGCAGCATGCATTATGTATTCAGGTAGTTTGTATAAAGTGCAGCTGTGATCGTTCCTGAGGACCTGTAATCTAGTGGCAGTTTTTCTGTGGAACGTTCTGGAAGGAATATTCACGGTGTGATGCTACAGTATTTGGAAAAAGAGCAAGACACTAAATGATAGGGAATGTTTTTTGCCTCCATTATAACAAAACATAAGAAAAAATGCCACAGTTGCAGTGGACTCCACCAAGCGGTCTGTGAAAATGAGAAAATATTTTTTTTTGTAAAAGAAGAAATACATGCACAACTAAATAAAACATTTGTTTTTCTCAGGCTCCAAGTGGCAGAAAAAAATAGATGCGTGATGTTACAAACCACTCATATATTTTTCCAGCATGAATAATAATTACTTGCTTTTTCAGCTGTAATTTAGATGAGTGAGTTATGGGATGTGCACTTAAAAGACATACTTGCTCTGCAGTGCAAACACGTCTTAATGAATGCAAGATGCTGACTATTTTTACTCTAGCTTCTTTTGTGCTATATATGTTGAGAATGCTTCAAATTAAAACCACAACACACTTCTCATCATTTTAGTGCAAAACAGAAGTCTGAACATTTAAAGTTCTTTACTGTAAATGCAAGAGTTTGTTTGTGTCCGATAGTTTGTGTGGCATTCTGGGTTTGCGTGCGATGTGCCAATACAAACTGAAAACCCTTTATGAACTGTTGACGCATTATGTTAAGTTCTCATATGGTGAAATATGTCTGGCTGGCTGGCTTGGGTTTCTGCTTGTCATATGAATTTTCTGAGGCAGAAAGGTACCAGTTTCTTTTTCTTTTTTGCCTCTGTTCATTTGTAGCTTTAGGACCATAGTGACTGTCCACTGAGGAACTGCTAGACAGTGTTAAAGTTGACTTTTCTTTGTGTTCGTATTTTAATATGCACTTTTGAAACAGTCCCACAGGTTTGTGGAAATAGATCAGAACGCATGGATGAGTCTCGACCAAGAGCCTGCTGTGTTTCTTTGATCCAAGCTGTGGTCATTTGAGAATTTAACCTTGCGTTCTCAGCAAATACAGTGCATGCAGGTGGACTTTGAGTCTTTTGGTACGGAGTTGAATGCAACTAAGGGCCACCGTAAGCACTTTTCAACATGATGGACCTCAGGGACTGTGCAATACCTTGATATGAAAATATCATACCTCACTGCAACATTTGCAGTTGACCAACTGAGAGAATATTTGAAATGGAATGGTTTGCTTAATTCGAGGTTAGCTGGGGTTGAGTGCTCAGGTTGCACCCTAGGGTAAACGGTGGGTGAAGGGGGTTATATTTGTGTACTGTAAAACTGCTTTGAAAGTTGGGCTAATGCTCCTCATAAGATCTTCATCCCAAAGCTACTAATGGAGATAGGCCTAATGGTAATGTCAATACTGATCACAGCTCAGAGAATTAGTGGAACAGAACACTCTCTGCTGCTCTACAAAGTGTTTTAATTTGTTTTAATTACCCCTCTGTCTCAATCTGTCTATCTCTGTGTCTGACTTTGTCTGGTCATGTCATTCTCCCTCTCTCTCTTACTTTCCCCTTTTACAGGAAATCCCTGACTCAGCACTAACATTGCCTTGAAGCAAACTGTATTTTCTCACTTAATACAACTCCAAGACAAAGCCATTTAATATGCATATATCCATCTGAGAGTATAATGCATTGCCAGGAAATGCATTTTCTTTGTGCAGACACGGGCTAATTAGCAATCAGCTTAAGTTTTGACTAGCCGAGGTTAATCGCTCAATACACAATCAACCTGCAGGAGAGAAGCAGCATGTATTCCCATTAATGTCCGGCGGTGACCTGCCTGATCACTTCCACGTTCACTTCCTCAGCGTGCGCCTCGCTAT
>JAZGTK010020701.1:0-10878 GCA_036877625.1 Ambastaia sidthimunki
TACTACTTTAACTCTAGTCTTCATGTTATATATTATCTAGGTCTCTCTAAGGATTCTGTGTTTCTACAGCAAAACTAATGCAGTTGATTACCTTGTATACACATGTAAACATCTTGTAGGAAGGAATACATTTAAATGTAACAAAATTAAATATTATAAGCTCAATTAATGACATTGTATTCTGCCACTAAGTTATTCTATTACTCGCTTATAAAACTACTAAAAAAAGGAAGTCCTAAAAATGACCATTTCCAGAATTTTTTTGTTTAACAATTTTTGATCTGATGAAACAAAAACTGACATTGAAGTTAATCTTAAATTTAATTTAACTGACAATCTTCTCTTTTACAGGATTATCTTAAATCTTTACCTTGCCAGTCCTTTTTATTCCATTTATTCCCCAGCATTCACGTTCAAAAGAGCTTGTGAGCTCTGAATATTCTCGGTGTAATGAGATCTCATCCTTTGGGAATTCTGTATTTTGTGGACATCAGTGATGTCAATTAAACAAAACATGGAATCCATCACATTAACCACTTTCCTGTTATTGATTTAGAGAGCTTTACAATTATTTATTTATGTTTTTAATGACAGAGCTACAGTTTAATGGAGATCAATCAGACCAGAAAGCATATTGACAGACCTGTGAATTGACACACCTGCTTAAAGTGTACAAAAAGAGGAGATGCTTAATAAATCAGACAATCATGTGTGTTTCAGTTAAACAAAACTGGCAAATTCTTTTGTTAACATGTAGACCAACATCTGATATGATGGATCTAATCTGATGATTTTGTATTAAACTGCATTAATCTGTAGATCTCGCAGTTGAAGAGTTTTAATTGTAGGACTCTGTGAATCAATAACATAAAAGTGGCTGGTGTGGTGGATTCCATGTTTTGTTTAATTGTAAATTACTGAATCATTGATGCCCACAAATAACAGAATTCCCACAGGAGCCTGCAGAGTAAGATCTCAGCAAGCTGAAAATATTCAGAGCACATAAATTCTTTTCAGTGTTGAAATGTTGAATGTTTACTACTAAAGCCAAGATTTTAAAATGTGCATATACAAAAACAAACTACCACGCCTCCCCTGAGAAATATTCACTGGGGTATGAAAAAGAAACTTGCAATGGTATTATTGTCTGAGTAATTGGCTTAGATTGATATTATTTTAAAACTCATCCGGTTTGGACAGTCGCTCCTACTGGTATCGTCTAAGCATTCTCATTGGAGTATCAATATAAGCTCAACTGGTACAGCATGGTGCTTGCAACACCAAGTTTCTGGGTTCAATCCCAGGTAACTCACATGCTGATAAAATGTATACCTCCGAGTTCTCACTACACTACTTTAAATGTTCAGGGCACCGTATCCATAAACCATCTGGACGCCTGGACAGTAGTGATAACTACTGTACTACTTTTTGCAGGTCATGAAAAGGAGGTAACTGTATGAGAAAAGGCTTTGATCTACAGTCTGTATAATCACTCAGCAGACCTCAAACTCTACTAAGCTCCCCAACATTTCTGGATTTCTTGTCTTTTAAAGCACAGACAGGTTCTATGTCAGCTGGATCGATTTAGCTTCCTACAGATGAGAATGTTCGATTTAAACTGCAGACTTCATGTTTGAAAAAATTATCGTCATACTGTTTGAAGTGTTGCAGTATTTTTCTCACATCCTTAATTTACTGAATGTTACTATATGTTTTCATGATATATGAATCTCAACTCATAGACCCTTGACTCGCAAACACTCTTTAGGAATTGTGTGCCTCAAACTTTGTGGCAACACTATGGCCTCTTTCTGTTACAACATGGCAATGCCCCTTTGCACAAAGCAAGGTCAATAAAATGGTTTTCTGAGGCTGGTGTGGAGCAACCTGACTGGCTTGAAACCCACTAAACACCTTTGGAATGAACTGGAATGTTGAGTGAGCCAAATCACCCATCGCCCAATCAGTCCTGACCCTGATGTTTGAAGTTATAATACCATCTTATAAAGCATCAACTTTAATATCACTATTTTAATAGATCCTTCCAAGTATTGTTTTCATGCTGAAACATTAAAGCCCTGCCTTCAAACTCTTTTCTTCTCTATGTCTGTCTTTCCACTTTTACCCTTTCTCTCTCTGCTCATACACTTCATGACAGTTTGTGGAAATCCCATTTCCACAACAGGTTTGACTATTTCAGCTTCACCAATTACCAATAAAGCATAAAATCATGCAGACAGCCAGCTGAAATCCTCAGACAAACATTTGCAGTAGAACAGGGTGAACCTTTTTTGTTTCAGCATGACAATGCCCCTATGCACAAAGCAAGGCCCATTAAGCAGTGCTTTACTGAGCTTGTTGTGGAGGCACTTGACTTGCCTGCACAAAGGCCACACCTGATATCCACTGAACATTTTTGGGAGGAACTGGAGCACTGAAAGCCAGCGAGACCCCATCACTCAACACCAGTGTCTGATCTCACTGATGCTCGTGTCTAAATTGAAGCAAATCCATTCTTTAAACATTTATCTTCAAAGTTTAAATAGGGACCAGATCTCTACAAATGTCTGTGTTTAGTAGCAAATATACTGCAGGTGTGGTTTGGTTGTCCACATGTGGTTTGGTTTGGCTACATGTGCCAGCAAGAACAAATAATAAAAAAGGCATTATTACAGTGGTGAGCCAAAAAATATTAATATACCTACTTCATCTTTTCACATTCTGTTCCTAACAGCTGGATGTCTTCCTGTGTCTTTCAAAAGTATTACACAGGAAACAATATAATCTCCCTTAGGATCTATAAAGAAGCTGAAGTGACAGATATTTCATAGAGAGACTATCAAATAACAGTAGTTTGGATAATTTCCAAAACAAAATAAAGCGTTTCAACAATGGTATCACACACCTGTCTGCGCTATGTCCTTGACCAAAATAAACCTAATGAGTGCAAGATTTCATGCAAGACTTATTATATTTTATTTATCTCATGTATCACATTTAAACATAACCACATTACACACTACTCGATTTTGTCAAAAATTGCTCATATTACATTAACTGTGTTACTGTGTAATGCTTGAGATGAAGGCTACCAATCAAAACTTTTACAATCATTTCTTAAGGTTCAACGTGATTCTGTAAAACCAGCCTTTGATTAATGACTAAAAATGTGCTAAGATCACAGCACTTGGGCCGTGTGATAGCGCAAGCCCTCAATTTAATAATAACACTGTGTTTCACCAGTCCCAGACTATAACAGCATAAAAATAATCGAAGCTTAAGTAATAGACAGCTCAGATATATTTCCTTTGAAATGCTTAGGTTACTCAGTAGCCATTAGAAGCTATTAATGTATTGAAGAAGCTGCTCTCCTAAAAAGTCAAACCAAAGATGTGATTGCTTAAAATATTTCTGCTTCTTTTTCAATGCTGGGTGAACGGGATCAGCTTCTACAGGGAAACTTTTAATGTTTCATGAAATATGGTGTAATATTTCTGTCAGAAGATATTAAGCCAATATCACACAAGCATGAAGGTGTTATGGCAGTAGATCAGCATAGCTGTGATTTGTCCGTAGGCATGAGACTGCAGGTGATCACAGCATGCTGATATACAGCCATAACAGCATTTAAGATCATATCACATGTTGCTTTAATACAGCAGATCAATGGACAATGGAAAGTATGCTAAAAAGGTCAAAGTTGTTCCAAAACTTTCTTCTGTGTCAAACTACTTTATGCCACAGTTTCATCTAATCTACTATCATAGTATCATTATAGAATTACAATGTGACAAAGTAATACCAAAGAGTTAGGCAACCCACTTCTGTTTTCCTATATCAGCACTCCTGGAATCCAATCAGGTCTGAGGACCAGAACTAACTGCCGTATAACAGAACAAAATCAGACAATGAGTGCAGTCATTATCTAACTGTAAGACATTGCTAAATTGTCTAGTACAAGCGAGTACAGGACAACAAGCAAAACATTGACGACTGTGTTAGTACGTGAGTGCTGGGATGGATGAGGGTCTTTATAACAATTTGAATCACTTTAATCAGGGCATAGATGTGAATCTTGTGATTACTGTCCTCTTGTTCATCACGTGTAGCTATTATAAAAGTATTTAAACAAAGATGTTAAATAGGCTGAGCTGATATATGACTCATCATTAGAACATTTGTGATTAGTGAATTTATCACAGACTAATATGCCTGAACCACAGAGTGCATTGCTTACAAACATTTTTTTTTACACTTTTGGCACAAACAATGACCTAAATCACAACATAAACCGGATTGCTTAAGTGAGGAAAAATGAGTTGTCTTGTTATGAATACTTACATTTGAATGAAGGCCAGAGCTTTAAACATTGCCTGAGGTTGTTGCGTGTTTACAGGGAAACTGAGGATATGTGCAACGCAGAATTCAATACAAGTTGAATAACTGGCAAAATAACCTTGACATATCTGAGTTGGCTATTTTCTTACTAGGTTGACTAATTGCTTATTGAAACACAAAGTTTACATCACAGCCAACATCCTTTAGTTACCATTATATGATTTAAACATCATGTGCTACATACAATCTCAAAACAGCCTTACGTGGAATTAAGGGGGAGGGGCAATCTCATTTTCCAATTTCACTTGAATAAAATGAGTGAGTGCTGAGTCCTCAGCATTTTTCTGTATTCCCAGAGGAGAGAGACTGTACAATACTGTACCAGAGGAGTACAATACCATATACAAAGCCTCAAAGCTAACAGACATGGATCAAGAGCCACAAAAGTCCAATAATCAGTTTTTGGAAGCTACAAAGGCCTATTAAACTGGGATATCAGAATATATTGCTATACAAAAAAATCCACACTTATGTAATTGTTCACTTCAATCTGTGTGATTGAACCCTGCAAACTGAGCTCAGCTTTTACGAACAAAGAGTGTTAGTAATAGTTTAAAAACACTCAGGGGGCATTTAAAAGTGACTGACTAGCTTTGTTTAATGCCGCTTGCTGTAATAGTTGTTGCCTACAGCCATACAGGTTTGCTCTGTGGCCATCAATAACTGTCTTGTCAGGAGGAGCTTAGGAATGTATATATCAACAGACATGAAGCAGGCAGAGACAGAGAAACCCTACAGCAGTTGTGATTAGAGTACACAAGAACTAATGGATCAAATAAAGCAGGAAAGCATGAAAAAGAATGTAATCCTGAGGGCAACAGATTCTGCGAGATCGTCTGATCAAAGAGATGATGCGGGCCGTCTCCATTTTACTGCCAGAGTGCCTTGAAAAGCTGTTCCAAGTCTTTTTATGAGGAAAAGAGCTTTACAGTGATTTTAGCAAAGCTGCCATCAAGACAATTAGGTGAGTACACATGGTCATTGCTGATGTCCTCTGCTGTGCATGTCATTTTAAAGCTTCAACATCAATTGTCAAAATTTTCCTCCCCATCAAAAAATTATAAATTTACAACTCATGACATAATGTCTTAGACAAACACAATAACTTTGCATAAGATATTAAGACATGCTATTGTAAAAAGCCATTTTACTTATGTAATTTAAATGTATTAATCTAATCTGACAAGTGGTGTGCTGGCCAAGTATGGTGACCCTTACTCTGAATTTGCTCTTGTTGTGGACACATACACTGCAAACCGTGAACACACACCTAAACACACATATAATTCTCTGACACACATATAAGTCTTATCTTACACTTTTTTTCCTCAAGAAAATGTATCTAAGCATGTTTCTACAAAAATCTGACTGATAAAATAACAACATTTTCACTAAAATTAACTTAAATTCCATGTGTATCAACGTGCAGCATTTTGTTAGCAGAACAGGTTGTTTAAGTCTGTTTGACATGACATAAGCCTACAGCTCAACAGGCATCTAAAGGAACGGTCACTTCTTCAACCCTGTAACATAATATTACAGCGTGAGCGATCATGTGTGCATTTGTAGAGTTCAGGGGACAGGTTGGAGACATGATCAATAAACCATGTTCTCTCAAGTGGAACAAACTGTTATTGCAGCATCACTCCAAAATGTCATAGAGGGACTAGAGGTGCTGTAAACTAGGCCCACCACCTTGATGAAGTCCCTGAATCTCTCTGCTGTTTTCTTATAGTCAATCACCTCATTGTTCTGTGTTTATTAGGAAAGACTGTGGAACAAAGAGAGTTTCTGCTTCATCTCCGCACTGCTGGTGATATTTTGAAAAACTGGAGTGTTTGAGGAAGTCCTCCATACTATCAGATAATTCATTAATAAATACTGAATCAGGAGCTTTTTAAATCGGTCAATAAGCTATTTGTTCGCACATATCAATACGATAATGTCTCCCAGTGGGTTTGCATTGACCTTTTGAATTTTAATGCCACTGAAACTCTGATCCATATGAATGAATAAGTGTAACTGTGTAGATAAATAGATAATGGAACAAACTTGCATGCAAACCACGGACTTGACTCACGATTCAGAGCTGGAGAAGCTGCTGTTTTGTTACAGAAAACAGTAGTTTATCACATTACACAGCTACTCATTGAGAGAGAGAAGCTTGTTCTTGTAGTTAAGTTGTAGAATCACTAAATTTTAGTTCTGTCAATCTTTCTACTTAAACACTGCAATAAACTGCATAATTGATGTATTCGGTTTCCGGAGATCACTTTGCAGAATTTTTTGACTATTCAGTTTTGTATTAAGATAAGAATTAGATCAGATAAGAATTAGATAAAGGACCAGCAAACTCTTATATGGACAAAATATGGGCCATAATAAACACACCCCAACAAAGTAAGCTGGTAAATCACCCTAGTAGCCAGAAATTTGTTCCACTATAAAGGTAAATTACTTCAATTTTAAATTTTCTTTCTCAAAAATATTTAAGTTATAAGATACAAACAAGGGCAACAGAAATATTATTCAATATTGTTACAATATACAATGCAGGAGTGGAACGTTTGCCTGAAAGGTGCTGACCATCATTCATGCATTACAAGGTAAAGAAGTGACAACAGAGATAATTAATGACTGCCCTCCACTGCTCTGATTGAACTCATCCATTTACCAGATTTACCTTTTCTTACCATCGTTCTACTCCTACTGCCTCATTCTACCTTATTATACTAGTTCCAGCATCTGAAGCACAGATGAAGACAGAAGCAGTGTTTTAGAGCACATCAGCCTTGCTCTTAGGGTATTAGGAACACGGCAGGGAAGCAGTGCCACACTGCATTTAACTACTCATCCACTGTGACAGCAATGAGTTCTCATCTCTTATTTTCTTTCTCTCTCTCTCTCTCTCCCTCTCTCTCTCTTTCATAGCTCTGCTTTTTTGTGTGTACTTTGGTGTGCCAGTTCAAACATTCTGACCCAAGTCTTTGAATCTAGAAGATCTAAACAAGCTTTGGTTACCTACTTATCTATCCTGACAGCACTAAATCCTAAAATCTCATGTTCTGTCTCATTCCCTGTACTTGTCTCTGTGCTTATTAGTGGTGCTCGCTAGGGCAGTCATTGCATTTACTATGAATGTATGAATAAAGGTATATATGATAGCTCAAATTGTGTGGAGAGGTGTGTTGTAAGCAATTAGACTTGTGATTTTTACCTGCTGATAAAAAAAAAGTATGCTTACATTAAAACTAGCTGTAAGTTATAACTAACAATCAGAATATGATAGAGACTTGTTGACTTTTGTGTGTTGACTCTTTTACTTGGTTGCTAGCTGTGAGCTTACTAGGTCATCCAAAGTACCCTAGCAACCAACCTAGCAATTCCCTAGCAATTCCCTAGAAATCACTCAGGATACCCAGGCAACCCTGTAACATGCTAAAAACCACTCTGATCACAGCACTGCAGTAATGGCATAGCAACACCTTAGCAACCATCCACAACACCCTAGCATTGCTGCACACCCAAGCACTACTCACATTTTCTTCAGAACATATTAAAATTGAATCCTAATTCATGATCTGCTTCTTGCTCTGTATATGAGACTCTACACCACACTAACACCTTGAGAAAGGTACATGTATTAAATCTAAGTCTGGCTAAAGGCTTAATTGCGATGACCTGGGAAACTCATTAGTGGTCAATGACAATGACGGGAAATCAGATCATTGGTTACTCTTGGTAAGCTTGTGCCTCTCCCATGCAGATGCTAAGGACTACCACATTTATATAATGATGTCCCCTGGAACATCAACCACTGACTCAATCAGCCAGGGGGCTGAAATTTCTAAAGAAAAGTAGACTGAATCAACTTTACATGGACAGCAAAATGTGTGTAAATTTATTCAAGGACCATACAGCTTTTAAGCCATCTCCTCTGCTATTTACACAAGTCTCAGTGTATGCAGTCAGGAGAAAGGAGAGGAAAGTGACAGAAAGAGAGAGAAAGAGAGCAAAGGACAGGTGATGCTTTGACAGTTGTCAAGGTTCTGAGTCCCGGGAGACGCTCATCCATATTGTTATGCTGAAATAGAAGTGAAAACAACCTGCGAGTGGATCAGTCGGGTTAAGTACACTTCAGAGTCTGATATATTGAGGACAGTTAGGCATTATGGGCATCTATTTACAGGTGGGGCAGAGGCATCATTTATACAGTGAACGTGATAATAGAAAGGTTTTCTGAATCTTATCATTTGTGCATAATTAAGACAGAAATTTGATTGAGCATTCTGCATATTGTTTCATACATCACAAGGAAATAATCTCATTAATATGCAAACGTCATAAACCAGTAAAAAAAAAAGCAATGGCTTGAACACAGTATATTACAATACATTTAAAGGGGCCATGTCATACTACTACAGTATAAGAAACACAATATCAAATATAGTACCTTCAAGTATAGCAATAAACACAAAAAAAGTCTGATATATTGGGCTGTGCTGTGGTTAATGGTCATTGCTGCTTTGGCAAGTCTTTTTCTGCTTGACTGTCCTTCTATCGGCCAAAGGATGGGCAGAAAAATAAAGAACCAACGTAATGGGAAAAATGCCATTACAAAGCTTCTATCATTTTTCTGCCACTCTTTTCTAGTCTACTCTGTGGGATTAGTTGAATAAGGCCTGTTTCTTTCATACCGTCTTCAACTCCGTTCTGTCTCTCTGCTTTTTATTCTGTTATTCTCCTCTGTCAGTTTCTGGTACAGTCAGTTTGTAATGAGCTGGTCTAAGAGTTCAGACTTGTCTATAAAGGTGGCTGTTAAAATCTGCAGTACATTTTATTCAAAAGAGACAGACTAAAATGCTACAAAGAAGTGCATAAATAATGTTACTTCCATTCCAATTCTGCAAGGAAATTTGCTTTGAAGACTGAATTTATTGCAGCCCAAGTACTTTACGGTGCTTCTCGCACCTCTTCAATGCGAAATCCTTCTACTATTTAACAGAATTATTTCAACATAAAGGTGAAAAAAATAATGTATTGGAATGTGATCACAGGTCCCTCAATCTCTCATCAAACACATCCCAACAAGCTTACCAAGGCCTTCAGAATCACTTGTAAAGTACAGGCAGGGGCGTGATAAAGCAGGGTTCAAACAAATCACTGAAGAACAATAGTCCTCTGGAAGCATGATATGACACTCCTGCCCTAGTCACAATGAAATAAAAGCAACAATTGTCTAACCATGTTCTAGTTCATATCTGAGAATGACAAATCTAAACCTCGAAACTATTTTAAGACCCTCTTATTATCATTACAACCCATGTTCCGCTTTACCACTGTGAACCAGCATACATAATTCATTCATCTTAACTATAACCTTACATAATTCATTTTCATAAAATTTACCAAAGCGTTAATGGATTCATGTACATGTGAATAAAACATACGTTTTTAAGAAAAGAAGCAAGCGTGAAGGTGCACCCCTAACCCCACACTGCGGTACGCCGAAAGCAGGACGTACGAAAACGTACGAAATTATACGAATTAGCCATTAAAACCGTAAAATACGAGTTGCAATGACACTACGACGCAGGCGGTGAATGCTCTGCTCGCTGCAGACTATAGCGCGAGGGTCGGATAACATAGTGTGGAAAATAAATACTAATGTTAATAAACAATTTGTTTTTTAAATTTGCACGTTTTGGAAACAAAAACAGCCAGGACGGATTGGAAGTGAATCCGTGTTTATCATTGGACGCGCTGCTCCTGCCCTAGTTATTTCAAAACACAGGTAAGGCAATATTATGTTACAGTCATGAAATACGGAAGCAGTGTGTCAAAGTGTTATACCTTTTTTCTTTTTTTGAAAAGCATTTTCAAATTCCTAAAGGTTTAACTTACTGTCAGTGCAATATGCAGCGAATGCAGATAAATGTCAGCATGGGACGCGGGTTCAGCTGTGCAACAGGTTGTTTCTCAAAGTTTCCCTCCAAACTCTCGCTATTCCACTGCGGATTCCGTCTGTGCATATATACAAGCTGCTAACAGACCACATTACAGTGTTGATGATGATAATAGAGATACACACACCTGACATTGGTTTGGGTTGACGTAGTTCCTGATTCTGTATGCGTTTAAACTTCCACGAACGAGGAAAAAGTAATTTGTCCTTGTTCTTTCTTACTTGTGGTTTTGTTGTGTCTCTGTATTTATATTATAACACGTTTAGTTTCGCATGTCGCATTGTTTTAGTACTCTGTGCATTGGGCCGTAGTAATTTCCATGTGCTCCAAGCGCAGCAATTAAGCGTAATGATAGTAAGTAATGATTGTGAGTGATTGCCAACATTTATGCGTTTAGTGCGCTTAAGTTCATAGCATCTTCTTCTATGGTGTTTTACCTAAATAAAAAATGTCATATATTCATATTTGGTGCAGTTTGGTGAAACTATCGCTGTCGCTATCGCTTCAATTATTT
>JAZGTK010020702.1:0-10878 GCA_036877625.1 Ambastaia sidthimunki
TGCAGAAGGGCTGTGGAGGGGCATAAATCTTTAATAGCACAGAAGTGAAGAAACAGGATATCGGTAAATGAAACTTAAGTGGATTTTCAGGCTTTTGGAGAAAAGTTATTTGGTAATGTGCTGGGAGTAATGCACATGAGAGAGAGAGAGAGAGAGAGAGAGAGAGAGAGGCTTGACTTTTTTTGACCATTACAAGAATCATCTCACGATTATATATGATCTCATATGATTAGCAGGAACATCACAGTTTTTAAGCATTTTCCAGATAAAAATATCTAAACATCATCTAAACATCATTATTATCCACTTCCTTGAGAAGCAAAACGCAGGATAAGACTTATTTTCAGAGAAATAAAAAATAAATCCAAAAATTGGATCCAAATTGAAACAAATAGCAAACTGTACATACAAATAAGACAATGAATAACCTTCATAGCAAAGTGAGGAAAACAAGCTTATGTCAGGGTCCATGTTGCCAGTTATTCATATTCCAGGTATTCATTGGAATTTTCACTTTTCCACTTCTTTACATTCAAATTGTAATTCTGTACCGTATTTGCTACCTCACTTCAAATTTACACTTACATTTATTCATTTAGCAGACGCTTTTATCCAAAGGGAAAGAACATTTACAATTTTGCCATAAGAACCAACAAGCCAAGTCTACAAAGCTACATTTACAAGTAGGAATAGTTCTGATGCTATATGTCAGTAGCCAATTCTGATTCAATACAAATCCAGGAACTGAATTTAATTGCACATTATTAATTTAGTTCTGAACAGTCTCGCATGACAAAGAAATCCACACTTTAGTTAACTCTACACACACACACACACACAATCGCACATCTACTGCGTTACTGCAGGAGACATGAGCTTCCCAGGTGGAAGCCGTTGGTGTTGAGAAACACCCTGCATTGTGAGAAGATAAAAACACCTTCTAATGTGTGAAGATCACAGATTTCTCGGAAATCACAACCATGTTTGTCCCGCCTTCCAGTGACAGCCAGTCAGAGTCCAGACAGTCCAGCCTTCATGCCAGCGTTCCACTCTTCTCCTGACAGAAACATCTCCACCTCACCATCTGTATCCGAGAGTCATCTTCAGTCAAAACACAAACACTGCAGAGTGTCTCATTTGCATACTGACATATTCTTTCTCTCATCTTTCTTTACGTGTCCTTTATATCCTGCTCATGCTCATGATTTACTTAGTTTTTTTTTTTTTTATCTATTGCGATTCCAATTTCATCCTTCTATTTCGTCCTTCTATTGCCTTCTCCCTTCCTTTTGAAATTTAATTTTGTGGCAGTCCTTCATAAATAACTTTCTCCCCATGGAGGAGTACAGCCTTATTCATACTGTAGCCTGGAGCACAAAGACACACTGATTAACAGACTCTCTCTCTCTCTAATCGTCTGTTATCCAGGGCTGCTGTTGTACTGTCCTGTGCTCTTCTGAGTGATGCAGTAACATCCTGCAGTGGTGAAAGATTAATACAGTATAATTGAGAAGGACCACGGGGCGGATTTGTGACCTGGATTAACATTAAAGTTCTGTGGATTGACGGGTTAGCAGACAGTCCCTCAATGTAAGTACTGAACACTCCTGAACACTAAGCCCCAAAGCTTTTCCTTCTGCAAACAAGGAGCTTCTCAGCTAACCAGGAACGTTCTCCAAACGTTGGCTAATGTTCTCTACAGAAAGGTATCAAAAAACATCCTTGATGTAACATCCTTGAATATAAACATCACGGGAACATTTTTTTATGTTATATATCAAAATGTTATTCTTTAGTTGTTAGTGGAACGTTTATAAAATGTTATACAGTATGTTTACAGTTATTTAAAATGAGCAGCTCACGCAAATCAAAAATTGTGACATTATTTGACAGAACAGCACGTTTTTTGTATTGCACATATGTAAATAAGTCTGTTCCTTATAGATAATACAGCACAGTATACATCATATGGACTGTCTTTATGATTGCCATTCATTCTATTGTTCTTTAAAATAAAAACAGCAGCTTGCAGATTCTTCAAAATATGTCTTTGAACTGAAGAGTGAATTATGCCTTACAGTGACATATAGAGTATGGACATCTCTCCCCACCATCCAAGCAAACACTGCAGGTGTGGGGGATTATGGGTAGCCACAGATCGTTTGCTAAGAGTGTTACACATCACGCTAGGAATTTTAGTTCTCAAGGGCAAGTCTGAGAGGGTGGGAGGGGGATCTGAGCGTCTCCTCAAACACGCACAGACAGTATTTCACAGTTACACGCTCTGGCTCATTATCCCTGACCCGTGGTGTCGAAACTAAGCTCGTGTCTGAAATTCCAGGCTCATTTGTTTTTTTGAGCTGACCTGAGAAAGCCCCCACGCGGAAACTGCTGAGACTGACAAATGCAGACACAAAACTGTCATATTTTTTCTGCCTTCAAAGAAAATGAGAAGCGTGGCACGTTTTCCACATCGATGCGTTTTACGGGGGGGTGAGAATGCCTTAAAATCAGCCATCCCATCACGCAAGGCCTGCTGGAGATGATTACACCTGTACAGAGGCTGAAAAACGTTCCCGGCGGGAGAACGGTAATATGCAATCTGAGGTAATGCAAATACACTGCAGAAACATTGCAGAAACATTCTTGCATTACATTCTAGTTCAACTCATAAAACAAACTTCTGTAAATCTGATTTTTGAATTGGTTTATTTTATTGTTAATGGTAAAGTGTGTAACATAACACTAACTAGTGTAACACATAACACTAACACATAACACTAACCAATTAGAAGAATGTTTTTCTTTAAGTTATACATCATAAATCAAAAATGTTTTTCTTAACTTGTTAGTGGAAGGTTTTAAAAATGCTACAAAATTAATAGTAAATCTGTTTGATTTACTTTCTTATAACCAAGCAAGAACGTTTTGAACCTTTCTATAACATTAAAAATACAATTTGTACAGAAACATTAGGGAAACATACAACCTGAAATTGCTTTGGGCAGCTACTTGTTTGGAATGGAAGACAGAGTGGAGGGTTTTAAAGCAGTCACCATTGAAATTACACACTTTAAATATTATTTTTCCCTCTGTGGTGATCTAGCACAACCGTGAGACACACACCAGAGAGCACATTAAATTACAACACTGACTAGTCATTACTTTGACATAACTACAAACCTTAATCAGATGTTAAGGGTAAAATCAATACATGTTGACTGCAGTAAACGAGCAGCCATTAGATTTTATGAGGAGCAGTTCAAGTCTCTCAGGAAACAAATCTCACCTCACACACACACACAGAGAGAGAGAGAGAGTGAAAAAGAGAGAGAGAGCAAGAGAGAGAGTGAAGGAGGGCAAAAGAAAGACAGAGGGAGTGAAACAGAGCAAAAATGAAAGAGAAAGAGAGAGAGCAAAAGAGAGAGAGAGACATTAGTGCTTACGCAAGATCAAGTATTGAGATAATGAAGGATAATAAAAGAATGGCATTAGACATACAAAAATATGGACCCAATTTCTGGCAACTCATTATAAGAATATGAGTGTTTGAATACAAATACAGATGCCAACCATTCAAATAACAGGAACTGCACGTACTGTTGCATTTTACATTATATTATATGCGTTACATTTTGCAGTCATTTCTAGAGTAAATGCTGTTGTTTATTAAATCAGAAAGAAAGAGTTTCTTTCAAACCAAAATACATTAACTCTCTATATTTTTGTATTTTTTAATAATGTATTCTGAGACACATCTGTATTCCCAACAGAACAATTCAGTTAATATTCTACAGATGCATCAACATTTTTGTCAGCTGTGTATAATTTGTTTTCATATATAAACAAAATGTGGAATTATGGGTAAGGGTCAAAGGTCATCATTGAAGCCCATTGTAAATAAAATCTGTTCATAAATCCAAGGGTTAATTAAACTGCCTGCAAGCCTGTGAGCAGCTATACTCTTCAGAGCTGATCCCAGATCAGTTTTCCTCATACTGTACACATGCACTACTACATAAGTAATGGCCAACCTGATCTCAAGCCAAAAATGCAGCAACAGTCACACACACACACATATATTAATGCCGTTTTGAGCATCAGACAGACAGTGACGATTATCTCAATCAAGTGCCATTTCTCTCTCAATTTCTCTCTTTCTCTCTCTATCGCTGTATCTCTGTTTCACAGGCTTTGATGCTTTGCCAGTCGCTCTTTCTGTTAGCTGGTGGGTGGTTTAGAAAGCCGGCATACAGCCACAGACCAGAGGGCAAGAAGAGAAAACTTTTTTTCAACAGATCTCTGTATCATAGCAGGGAATCAATGTGTCCTCCTGAATCGAAAATATATCTGACAGACCATCTTACGTATGACATGCCGTGCTCAGGGCCTTCAGAATTTGCAGAAGCATTTGCACTCTACATCTTCAGCAAGAATTTGACCAGAAGATGAAGGATTTCCTCTTTATCTCATTTCTCTCTCACTTCTGTCTGATACAGACATGATAAAACACAGCTGTGGAATCGGTTTTTAAAAATACCACATTTTTCTACACAGTACTGTACTATATATACTATATGTACTATACACACATACATACAATACTTTCAAACATACTATAACAAACATACTGTAAATATATATGCCACATGCATACAGTATCTACTAAATGTGTACTCAGGTATTAAAGGTGTGTGTTTTTACTCATTACTGCATTAAACTTTCCATTTTCAGACCCAATTAAGGGGCAGATTTTAATTTAATGATGCATAATTACACTTATTACCTAATTAATGCATCACACACTTTCCAAAGTAGTTAAGCGTAAACACTCTGGGAGTCTGGCCACTGTTGGTATGCGCTGGTTTAATAAATCTCCCACTTCATCCGGTTCCAACCAGTTAAGATGCGTTTAGCTGCGTGTGGGACTGTAAACAGTGTATTTGTATATGTGAGAGTGTATTTGTACAGTATGTCATTTTCTTCTCCTCTCCTGCCAATTACATCCGATTTTGAGATGAGAGCTCCTTAAAGTAATATTATGAGCCATCTGTGGTGTTCTGCAGATAAGAGACGCATCTTATTCTGAAGATCTGGCAGCTACGCAAACATCTCCAAACCCCAGGATGCCTGGACTTAATTCTGCCAATAGAACATTCAGAGATGTTAGTTAATTACTTGCAAATTGCATCTTTCTTAATGAACGAGCAAATAAACTCAAAGCAGTCTCTTGGTAGCTTGGTTTCTACCCCGGTCCCTCTCTCCCTTTGTTTGTTCAAAATTAATTTTTGTTAGAGGAACCATCCAGGAACTGAGCAGAAGTTTAAACACCGTTCTCGTGTCATCATGCCGTCTGCTATAAGGATGGAGTGAAAGGACAGAAAAGTGCTGAGTGGAAAAATGTATTATCACTGCTCCAGCGCTGGTTATACCCCAGCTCTCAATCTGAGAGAAACACTCAGTCTTATTCTCACCAAAGCCTTCTCATCTCTGCAGAGAACTCAGTTACCACCAAAATAACTTTTTCCACATCTAAAATATCTCACAACAATAATTTTCCTCCCTGGAATCTTGGAGTGTTTGAGAGTGGAAGAAAACCACAAAATCTCTGGCCATGATCCCATTCTGTGAGCTGCAGGAGGCAAAAGAAATTTGTTTAGGATACGATCACCGAAAACTGCATCACTCAACATGTAAAGTCAAACTCTCTCTGCTGAGTTCTATCAACTTAAGACACATTTCACACCATATCTGCCACATTCATTTCCAATATTTGTGCACTAGGTATAGTTCACCCAACATAAAAAAATCATTATTTAAACAACCCATGTCGTTCCAAACCTGTAGCGGTTACTAAGACAACTAAGGAAAAGACCTAATTAATAAAAAGTCATAAAGATTAATCATAGATACTTTTCTCTTTTTAAAGCCTGATAGTTCCAAATGTCTCTTTTTGTGTCCCACGAGGAAAAAAATAGGTTAAGCTAATAATAAAATAAATGTGTTTGGATGAAATATTGCTTTAAGAAATTAGTCTCCATCCCATACCCTTAACCCCATTAAAAAGCCATTACTGCATGAACAGCTGCAGAAGAAACATGTTTCACATTATGCTGAGCCCGCAGAAATGTTTTATTAAACCACATCTATGAGCGCCTAGACCTTCAGTCACCCCTTAAGCAAAGAGAAAAGACAGTCTTAACTCACACTCTGTTGCATCTTTCGTACAAGAATGGCTGTATTACGTCCTAATCTATAGGCAGAATCTATAGCTCACCAGTCAACCAGATTTAAAGCTCTGTGGTTTTGGTTACAGACTCTGTAACTAATTTTCATTTGAGCCACACATCGCCATCAAGTCGTTTGGAGAGTAAGTAACTTTGACAAATTACGAATTCATCTTACTTTTGTAACTCTTACTATTCGCCTTTGTCTATTGCTTCTTACACTAAACATTTGGCACAGTGCACAAACGATGCGTTCTTGCGCTTAAAAACGCATGAACGCGTGCATATAGTTCGCGTCATAAGCGTTGCGTTTTCTAGACAGACTACTTAAGAAACGTTTGGAGACCCCAGTAATGTTTATTTTCCTTTGAGTTCATCTAGATGTAGATACGGTTGTTAAAATCTTTCAAAAAGCCAAAACGCAACGTTAGGAAAGGATTAAACGCTTGGGCTGTTGAACACACTTTATTCGTTGTTGATTTATTTCAAATCCCCAAAAGACGTGATTTTCATTCCAGAGACTAACAGCAATCAGACGGTATTACAGATATCGTTTCATAAAGCGGATTAATTAATGAGTCTCGTCTCCCCGGAATCAGATCTGCTCCGGATTCAGAAGCGCGAACGCGCTCTTGGTGAACGAGGAACCCTCACTTCCTCAAGAAGGGAAAACAGACCATCATCCCAAAAAATGTCAGTATTTTTATGTTGCTTAAACGAGAAACAACAAACAGTGCCAATTGCGTTTGTATTTGCCAAAGCGCTTTACAAATAAGCCCTACATTTGCCACTAGTTTAATGTAATCCAACGGGCAGTTAGGTTACTTCTGCATTTATTTTGCCAACAAGAATATGTTAAAATCAATGCGTTTTTCAGGACTAACAAAACATCATCTTCTATTTTTCTCCTAAACCAGTAAACGCAAAACAACGCGTAAAAGATTGCATGAGATGCGCCGTAGTTGGAGAGGATACAGCGGGACAAACCTTGATCAAGAAGCCGCAAGGAGTGTTGAAAGGACGGGTCCAGAGAATCCTTCTCCGCCATCAGTTGTGGCAAGTACTTTTCGATATCCATCTCACCAGTGCGTTTGGTCCAATAAAAAGCTTATCAGATGATAGAGCTAAATAACAGATATCCTTCTTTTGTCCTAAAGCAACCAGACAAAATGCGCATCGGAGACGCGGTTTCTGCAAGCGGTCGATGCGCGTTTACAGCACAACCAAGAGTTTGCGTGTTTCTGCAGGTGCACTGTGGATAACTACTGTCCATGCGCTTCCCAGATGCCTCGCTTTTATCCCATCTGGGGAAAAATTCACCGATGCGTCCGTCACCCGAGCGTCCTCCAGTCAGACTGCCGCTCTTAACCATAAACAAGCGTTTTCAAGCTCCCCCTGTTGTTTCCACAGGCAACCACGGCAAGTCCCAGATCCTGCGCTGATTGGACGTGACATCGGGTAACCGGGTGTCAGTCAATCCTTGGGGCGGGGCGGGAATTGTCCGAGGTGCTGAAATTTCTTGCTAACGTGGTGATGGTTGCAATATGTTGGGAAAAGACCCTTCTATTAATGTATTAGGAAATATGAAAATAGGATTTGTGTATCACTCCCTGCAGGTAACCTGGGATACAGAAACAGTATAAAGGTATAAAACACACTTCCATCTGTATGAAAGCAACAGCATTAATAAGCAAATAGGGTCAAAGTGGTTGCATGGCTGCAGGCTTACCAACCACAGAGTTACTCTGTCTCCATGTCAAAACACAGCAACACTGAAAGCCAGCCAAAGTTGATGTGCACAGCCTCGAGGGACAGGACACAAGCATGCTCAGGATCTGAAACAGAGGTATGCCCAAATCTTTTAAATTAAAGCTGCAATTGGTAACTTTTGCCTCTTTATAGCCATCTCTGTTTGAAACATAAAGTTGCAGGTTACCTTAAAAACGCTGAAGTCAAATTAAGTCAAACTGACATTTTCTGGAGAAATTAGATCTGACAGCTCAAATTTTAAACCATTATAAACTTACCAATGCAAATTAGGGTAACGATTAGAGACATTTAAAGATTGTTTTGATCTATCATGTTCTTGCTCAATAGCTGATTTTTGCTCATTTTTAACCATAAAAAGTTATGGATTGCAGCTTTAACAGCCAAAATGTCAAAACAATGTTTTACTGTAAACTCATTCTCCACAGGTTGCCTGGGGAGGTCTAAACTTAACTCAGAGGAGTGAGTCATGTATCTATAAGATACTGGCACCAGCTTAGGATGTACTGCTGAGGTCATGCATGGGTAAGAGGAGACAGTGACTACAGGAAAGAGATGCTGCAAGTGTTCCACTGGGAACCATTGGCTCACTTATCAAGTTCTTTGTGTTTGGTAGCATTGTGTATGTGGTGGCTTACGCTGAGGGGAACAAATGACACTGGCTTGCTTCTTTTGTGTGTCTCCCAGATCCAGTCGTTGAAAAATGGATTGTTTTGGTAAAAGCGCTCTCATATTGCTTTCCCTAAAGAGAAACAGCCAAAGCAAGAGCAAAAATCTATTCACCCCTGTGCCCTTGTTCATTTTGGGATGGGGGGGTGCAAGGATGGTGGGTGAGGAGGTTAAAGGTCATTCTAGGTCCATCTTATACACAGTTCATCAAATACCCTACATATATTAAACAGGTGAGGTCTTGTTTTAAGCCTGTCCATTGAAATGAATAGTCAATTAGTTGAGAGCCTCTTACAGAATCTCCTTCCATGAATAGATTTATGCAGGAATCCAAAATATCCTTTAGAAATGTATTCAGGAGCATCTGGACATGTTTTTCATTTTTTAAAGGAACACTGTAATGTTATGCAGTGATGTCTTAACTAATCTGCATTGCATTAGATTTTAAAAGGCTGACACCTTATTACCTTTTTGAACTGTCTTAAATAAAGCTTACCCTAAATATATGCATCATTTATGAAAAAAAGCACATTCCTTCATAAACATACTGCAAGTTAATGCAAAATTCACTGGATTTGGGTCACAGTTTTGCACAAGACCAACTATGTTACCATCAGTGATGATCTATTCTAAACATAACATACTGCCCCCAAAAAACCTCTTGGCCTAAACTCCAAATTAAACCAAGTAACCAAAGCAAGAGAAAGCGGCCCCGCTCATTCTACTAGTTGGAGGTAGCCCTCAACTTTTCTGTTGTCAGAATGTTTTTATTATAGAGAACACAAAGGTGGAGGTTTACGTGGGTGTATTGGACTGTAGGCTAAGCGGAAGGAGTTGCATAACTCTGAACATCAAGTTTCTGACGAGCCGAACTCGCTGTATCTTTACCAGCTCCGATCCACAGGTTTGAGACCGGAAAAAGTTTCACGTATATCGGCGCTCTTAAGTTGGTCCGCACCACGCTTTGAGATGTGCTGTATGTTTACTGTGTGGAACCGGTAGCTTGAAGCAATCGATGAAGTGTTTATTTATAGATACGAGTGGGTTGAGAATATGGAGAGGTTAGCTCTGGGAACAGCTAAAGTTAACAGCACAGAAGGGATACAGATAGTCCGTTGGTATTACATATGCTGTGCCGGGATAAGGATGGAAGATGAAGGCCCACATTACTGCTTCCAACATAAAGGTGCACATTAATAAACAAAATCTACAATTAATAAATACATACATACATTTTGGGATGTAAAAAGTTGTCACTCCTACATTATGATTCCTGCTTACCCAACTTTTTCTCTTTACCAAAAAAGGTTTTTATGAAGCTTAGGGGTGATGGTTTAATCTCCGCGAGGGACCATTAAAACTAGCTCAAAAGCCTTAATCTCTTTCTCTGAAACATGACTTATTTATAGATATGGTTGCCATCTGGTCCTGTTCTCCACGGTTTCAACACAAGATAAATCTGCTCCATTAATGCCCGCTTGTCTTTACATCCTGCTTCTAATTGCAATACATCACACCATAAACCGATAAGCAAACATCGCTGGTGCTTTTGTTGCTCATGAGACGCTGAGGCAAATTTCGCCGCGTCCCGGCGGAGGCGCGCGGGGCTCGTTACCGTGACAGAGCGCGGTTTAATCATGGCGGAGGGAGGTTTCCCGCTCTCCGTTTAATATCTGCCTCATAAATACCGCGTTAATTACACAGCCGAGGGGAGACGAGTGACGCCCGAGGGTGCCATGAATCTTTTCGTCCTCTCGACAAGAAAACAAACCTTTGCGGCATTTGTTTCACTCCGCGAGCCGTTATTTTGCTATTATATTATATATCTGAGGTAAAACTAATAGGACGCGCAACTTCTGAACTTCATTATGTTGTCACTTCAACCTGTTTAACATTTTTGCACTAATTAAGTTTAAAGTTTAAAGACTTATCCTCTGTTTTGGCAAGCGCGGATGCTTTTTCCGTCATAGATGATGAAACTTCTCCGTTTCACCTCAGAGAGCCCAAATATATGTTTAGCGGGTAAAACCGTTAGTGGCGGGTTATCGTTAACACACGGCATGCGCGCGACCTGAGAGGATTCGACGCGCGCGAAACCTCATTAAGGCGCGCGCGAGAGACGCGCTCGGGTTCTGAGGCGAAAGCGCGCGCGGGTTTGAAGAGGCAACACTGGCTCCTTATGGCGGCAACAGGTACTGTACCAATCACTGGTACC
>JAZGTK010020703.1:0-10876 GCA_036877625.1 Ambastaia sidthimunki
AATGGGATGTGATGTGTGTGTTATATAGTGTTAATGGATTTTGGGATGTGTTGTGTGGGTAATGAATGTGTTATATAGTGTTAATGGGATGTGATGTGTGTGTAATGAATGTGTTGATCAGGTCTGATCAGGTCTCGTGTGAGAGGAGCATCTGCCGCCTCAGCCTCTGTCCTCACATTCCTGGACAGTCACTGTGAGGTGAACACAGACTGGCTGCAGCCCTTGATGCAGAGAGTGAAAGAGGTGAGTGATCTCCAGCTCACACTCATGAAGAGCCACAGGTTTAAAACTGCACAGCACCACAGCAGCGATCGTGGCATTGAGTGAATTCTCTGTGTAACATTCAGAGTCATAAATAATCTGAATCCAGACTGGATCTTCTGAGGGATTTTTTCTCAGAATCAGAGAGGGAAAGCAGACGTTTTTCTTCTCACAGCTGCACCATGTCATCTCTCTCTTTCTAAATCATCAGGAGAAGATTATCTTCATCCTCATCATCTTGCTTGGTTTTCTTCTGCACAAATATGACTTTACCATCATTAAGTTATAACAGTAACGAAGTTATAATATTCTTTATAGCTTTATTGGATTAATCTTGTGACTCTACATGTCAAACTGTGTATTTTAAAACTGGTCTGGCCCTGTTCACAACGCCCAAACAACCCTGATAACCACTGAGAAAACCCTAGCAACCGCAGACCTATTCAAGTACAAAGTATGACAACTAGCTCCAGCCTCTCTATTTCTTATTTACAATGTCATCTTTAAGCAGCCAAACTTAAAGTGTGCTGTGCAGAGATGCTGTTGTGACTCGTCATCAGTAATCTGCTGTCAGGTCAACTTCAGGTCCACACGACCCTGAACAACCACAGTCAACAGTCCTGATGGCTGTCATCCTTTGTGATGTAAATCCCACGATCAGTGTTCACTCATAAATATAAAAAATGTTCCATCTTCGGTCCAATAAAGCTTTTTGCATTGTGACATTATTTTTAAAAATATAAAATTTTCTTGTCAGATTCTCATTATTGTAATGCAGAAGAAATCACATTTTTATTGCCATCATGTTTTAAAACATTAAAATTGCAGGTTACTTGTGAAGTTATTTTCCTAAGGGAAGCTCCAACAAAAACTGATCCCATAAATTTAACCTCAAGGCTTCCTAGGTCTATATGGCTTTCCTCTTTCAGTTGAACAGAATCAGAGTTATATTAAATATCCCACCCTAAAACAGCAGTGAATAGTGCCCAAAAAGTGCTCCCATCCATTATTAAAGTAATATGACTCCATTTGTGACAATTGTGAAAAAAAAATAAATTGATATTTTGAGTGCATTTAGTGATTGAAATGGCAAGTTTGAATGTAAACATCTGTGTGAATGAGTACAGCCAACATGGCAGCATGCTGGCTCCACGTCAATAATCTCATTGGCGACTGCAGTCATGAGACATGCAAGAACCAATGAGATTTAAATGATAAATCTCTGTTATCTCCTGACAATTATAAATCACTATTATAAACTTAAGGCTGTGAAATGGGGTAAGGAGACCGTCAAGGTTTCTGTCCAAGTTATTCTCCAAAACAATGTTATTCATCAAATGAGTTTTGTGTTGTCATCTGAGAGCATCATTATGTCATGGTACCACCACAATACTTTATGTAAGGGTGGGAAACATGGGCTTGGATGATGGTCCTTCATGAACTGTTTTAATGTATGAAGCTGCTGTATGTGGGATGTGTTAAAGATGGTGATCTGGGTTTCCCCCACTCACACTGAATCTCTGGAGTCCATCATCTTTACAGAGAGCGCCAGCTGTAATTGAAAACACATGATTTTCTTACGCTGTTGTTATATGACCTTCCCCAGCACAAGTTTTTATGTGACACATGCTTACATGCTCATAAATAGTTTTATATATGCAGTGTACACTCAAAACATTAACATGGAATTTGATGTTTGTTTTTATGCCTGATAAACACATACACACACACACACTAGTACTGTAAAGTGTCACATTATTTCAGGCCTGTCAGATCTTGTGCTTGTGTCCATCTGATTTCAGATCTGATATGAGTCAGAAACATAACAGGGAGACATTCTTTCATTTTAAGAACATAGAAACAGCTTCTGTTGGTGTGGTACTAGGTAGCAGAATTTTACAGGTGCTGCAGCCACTTAGAAATGTGACGTCATCATCACTTCTGGTTTCTGTTGTCTTGTAGGATCACACACGTGTTGTCAGTCCCATCATTGATGTCATCAGTCTGGATAACTTTGCCTATCTGGCCGCATCTGCAGATCTGAGGGGAGGTGAGAGAGCTAAAGATCTGAAGATCACAGTCTGTAATCTCTAAATGAGGGTTAAGAGCTTTTTCTATAGAATGAACACTTTCAGTTCTTTCTTCTAGTCAGCAGTGAGATTAATTCCTGATCAAAAAAAAAAAGCCTTTCTTTAAATCTGTAGCGTTTTAGATGTTGAAATGAAATATGCCAACATACCAAAGTCTGCCATCAAAAGTCAGAGATTTCTATATGGATCAAATATTTCTCATCGAAATCTCCCAAGACAAAGTCGTCAAATCTATGCCATCCACTTTAGCTCTTTTATTTCTCCCTCAGAATATTAGCAGGAGCATATTGTAGTTTTTGCTTTAAAAGAGAAACAAGTATTCCTCACGGGTCTGTTTGTGTAGAGATTACAGTGCTCTGTTCAGTGTTGAAGTATCAGACTTCATAAAGCTGTTTTCACCTCTGTTGCAGGTTTTGACTGGAGTTTACATTTTAAATGGGAGCAAATTCCTATAGAACAGAAAATGGCAAGAAATGACCCCACACAACCAATCCGGTCTATACCAACCTCTCTGTCTTCATATATGTGTATGTATTTCCATCAGTGTGTGACTAACAACAGCTGTAATGTTGTTGTAGGACTCCAGTGATTGCTGGAGGAATCTTTGTCATGGAGAAGGGCTGGTTTAACCACCTGGGCCAGTATGACACACACATGGATATATGGGGAGGTGAAAACTTTGGTAAGTTTCCTATTTTACTCAAAGTTCAATGTTAAACCCTCACATGTGTTCTATATGTACTGTGCTGTACCTCCTGACCACTTTCATGATTTTATTATGTTGTAAAAACACTCGAAACTCGTAGACAAATAAGAAACAGTGATGCTGCAAATACAAATAATTATACTGCTTTGTGTTCATAATAACTTGATTTTTACATGAAATGCAGCTTGTCCATGCAAAACATACTGAGAAGAAATGGAGAGTATTGTGGGTGGTTACCAGGTGTTATTATGCATTTCCATAGGTTTATCTAGGTGGTTGCTAGGGCATTGCTAGGAGGTCACTGGGTTGTTCTTTGTGGTGAACTGGGCCATGTCGAAATAACCCACCCCAAGTCAATGATATTCAAATCACTAACCCTGATTATAACCACTAGTAATGGTTACACATGCCCAGACATACGAAAACATGTCCAGACACTCAAATAACTGCCTGAGACATGCCCAAATGTGTCCAAACACGTCAGAACATGCCCATATATTCCCAAACAAGCCCAGAGATTTCCAGACATACTCAAATGTGTCCAGACAAGTACCTACATGCCCGAAGACATGGCCAAACACGTTCAGACATGCTTAAAAACGTCTAGATGTGGCCAAACATGCTCAGCTGATCTGACTGTTTCCTCATGTCCTCTGTTCTCTCTGCTGTCATTTCATACCTTAACCAAACCTTCTCATACTTCTTCATCTGTGTTGTAGAGCTTTCATTCAGAGTGTGGATGTGTGGAGGCAGTCTGGAGATCCTTCCATGCAGCCGCGTGGGGCATGTCTTTAGGAAACGCCACCCCTATGACTTCCCAGAGGGCAATGCGCTCACATACATCAAGTAATTGGGCCTTGATTTAACCATTCACCTGTCACATGCCCTGAAGTTAGGGCTGAGACTTCAGCAGCATCACATCTGTTGTGTGTGTGTTGCAGGAACACACGGCGAGCTGCGGAGGTCTGGATGGATGAATATAAACAGTATTATTATTCTGCGAGGCCGTCAGCACAGGGCAAGGCCTTTGGGAGGTCAGGAATCTGTGCTTTACCTGGATTATGTTCACCTGAACAGGGATTTTTATGAGACTGTTTAACTGACTGTATGCATGGAACATTCCAACAAACTTCCACAATAATTTAAGCCAGCTGGGAAATTTCAGGTGAATTGTCACTTGTTGGTGTGGCGGTATCTTGAATTTTCTTAGGTAGCTTCAACAGCATCTATAGTGTAATACTAGTTTAGAATCAGAGAATAGTATACAGTCTAGTAAATAGACAGGCCTAGCATTCATTTAGTTTTTCAAATATAAAACGAGATCAAAAAGACAGTTAATTGTGTGAGAGGACAACAATGTCCTTGTGTTCCTTCTCAGCAAAAATTCAATTCCGTCACCAGTTTTCACGCTTCCCCTCTGATGATTAACAATGACATCTTCACCACTGACAACTCACCGGAAATGCCTGTGCTGGTTTATCCAAAACCAGGAAGTAACCCTGCATATGGTCAATTGTTTAATAGTTTATTTAAAATTAAACTTCTGTGATAATTTGCCTTGTTGTTACAACCTTAAATTACTTTAGCTTTTGTGTTAGAAGAAATTCTAAAGAATATCTGAGCCACTATATTTCCAGAGAGTGATAACAGACAATGAGGTCTGTAGGTCTCATCCACTATTTTCTATAGACCTCTGAGGTGCTACAATACCCCTGTGAACGAACAGTAACATTTAAATATGTGTATATTGAGACTTGGTTGGTCAGGGCACAGTGTGTGTCAGTGGTGTGTGTGCTGGTGTGTCATAATCATGCTAGCCACATGAGTTTAAACCCACACTTGTGCTGTGATGGAGGGAAATATTGTCAGTAAATAACTTACATTTCAGGAATATGAATAATTTGAAATAGCTTACAAAATAATGGACTAATTTTATGCTGTTTATGGAAGAACAATGACTCAGATATTCTTTACTGTGTGTTGGGGGTATAGATGATGGCAATTTTATTACAGTGTGAACTAACTCTTTAATCCCTCTCTCTCTACAGTATTACTGATCGTCTTGCACTAAGACAGAAGTTGAACTGTAATTCTTTTCACTGGTATCTTGAGAATGTTTACCCTGAGCTAAAGTGAGTTACAAACACCAGCCTGTGTCTGAAATCTGATTGGCTGTCACACATAACCAGTCAAACTTTATTTAACACTCTCTGGCAAACAGTTTCTGTCTTTATATCTGGTGTTTCTGTGATTAGAATTCCGGAGCAGGAATCTCTGTACAGTCTGCTGAAACAGGGCGGGTTGTGTCTGGAGAGCCACGGCACAGACAGTCTGGGTTTAGCTGAGTGTAAGACTGCGCCTGACATACCTGCATCACAGGTGAACGCTTTAGTCTTTATTGTGTCAAAATATTTAGGTAAATGTGTTCATTGTTTCAGTGTTTTTATTTATATATGAATAAATTGTTTCTTAGTTTTATTTGTTGGATTTATTGTTTGGGTAAGGAACTTTGTCCCTTAGTTGATCTTTACAGTAACAGATATTTGTTTTTTTAACAATGTTTCCCCTTAAAGAAATGATCTGGTCACCTTTAGTTTTTAGTTTGTAGTGTACTGTTCACTTTATTAAAGGCAGCGTTGATGATTTTATTTCCAGTACCATAATTTGTTACGCTGGTTGAAAGTCTCTTCACATTCTGTTTAAATATATTGATGTAAATGTACATCTTCTGTGGAAGACACAGGACATTAGAATGCTGTGTATGTGTTTATGTGTTGGAGGAGGTGTGGCTTTGGAGAGCACTCTGAAGGGAGGGCGGGGTCTTATGCTTTCATAGCTTTTTTTATATATCTTTTTCTAAAATTGCATACCCTGCCTTAAACTGAAAGTTTTACTGTAGTTTACCGTATATTAAATTATATGTACATTAGAATAGTTTCTAATTTAGGAGGTTAGAGGTTCAGAGTAGCGTCCCCAACACTCACCTGTGTGTCATTTCACAGAAATGGACCCTGACTGAACCACAGATCCGGCAGAATGAGCTGTGTCTGGCCATCACAGCTTTCTCTGCAGGGTCAAAGGTCAGACTGGATCCTTGCAACTCCAAAGAGTCCAGACAGGTGAGTGTGATGTGGCAGACAGCAGCACTAGTTAGGTTTCATCATCTGTTCAGAATGTGTACAGGTTGGATGTCTTTGTTGGAAGACGTCTCTTTTCTCAGAGTTAGAGTTGCTTTAGTTATGGGCATTGTTTGCTTTGTTGGCTTTTAGACGTCAAACTTCCCTGAAACATTGTAGTCAAACTCAAGTCATGTTTATTCTGTTGAGCTCCACCACCTGTTCACATGTGATACTACTCTGAAGTTTTCACTCCTTTCATTTCTAGCACGCTCCTTACAGACACTTAGTAAACAAGTACTGTACACTCGCTTCTTTTTGTCAAAATGTCTTGTTTTCGTCAAAAAATCAAATTAAATGTATTTTATTATGTTAATGAGGACTTTTTGCCCTCAAAAACATCACTTTCACATAACTTGTACATGAATGTTTTAAGCGTCTTATTCTAAGTTTTAAGCATCTTATGCTGATGTTTTCACCCTCCTCCCTGTAGAAATGGAGGCCCAGAGGTCCAGCGTTGCAGCATATGATCAGTGGCTTGTGTCTGGACAGCCAGCCCCCCTCAGGCCCACCCATCATAACTCAGTGCCGCCCCCAGGTGGCCAGCCAATCCTGGGAGCCACAGCTGGTCACCTGAGGTGGGGAGCACAGGGGAAGGAGGGGAAAGAGGAGGAGTTATGTAGGGTTGAAATGCTGGAGGTGCTGCAGGACCCGGAGAAAACCTCTGCACACTCTTTTAACAATTGATTACAGCCATGTCCAAACCTCACATCTTCATCGTGAAATAACTGAAGGGGGAAAAGCAATGATTTTGCTGCCATATGATGTCTGCATTCTTTCACTGTCCAGTCCTGTTTTTCCGATCATGGAGTTCACAAGTCATGGTGACTGTATGTCAGTTTAAAGCAGTGCTTTGTGACATCTTGTTTTTTTATGAATGTTACGTTTTCAAACGTATCGATGTATATAAATGCCTTTCAGAGCAGCCTTGGGCCCTTGGCTTGTGTATTCCCTCATCCCACCAACACTGTGGATTCTGCAGCATGTAGATGTAAATGTCTGTTCTCACAACGGTCTGAACTGTGTCTGCAGAAGGTTTTTGCTTGATTTGTTCAGCATTAGTTTGGGTTGAAGTGCAGATCCTTGAGCTGAATCTGCCTCTACCATGGAAACACATTCAGAAAGACTTTAAGACTTTGAGAGGTTTATCTCACAAGTCAAAGGTTAGCAGTGCTGAGCTTCTGGCTGAATCACAGAGGGTTTCACTGTCCCTGATGAAGATGTTTAGGCCAATCTAGTGGTTCCAATGAAGTTACAATGAAATCACGTGGGATTAATAGATGGGTGCAAAACACTTTTAAGAAGCTTTTTTCTGCATAGTGCTGTACATCAACACAATGAAAAGACATTTGCTAACATGTCAAGCCCAAAGACTTTATTTCCTGTCTTTCTGTTGCCGCATTGGAACTTTGTATTATCATTAAGCGTCATTTTAAACATGCTAGATAGCAGTTATGTTATTTAAAAAAATAAAGACTACCGCCAAAAACAGACAACAATCTAAAAATATCTTGTCTGAATTTTTATACGCTATAATCATCAATCCATTCTCTGCATCCTGGCCCACAGACAGGGACACCCTGGATGGATGACCAGTCCCTCATTTACCTGTGGGCAAAGCAGTAACTGCAATTCCTGTACTGTAGTCTTTAGACTGTGGGGAAAACTGGAGTGAACTCACGCTGACACAGGGAGAAAATGCTGACACTGCAAAGAACAGTCTTCTGCCTCAACCAGAACATCTTCCTGATATAAAACAACACTGCTATCCACCAGACAGAATAAATGCAACGTGACATTTTGTGAAATGTAGAAAAATGTTAGTTTTGAGTACAGCAAGCAATGCATGCAGCACAGCAAACTGATGACAAATGCTAATATCTGCATATATGTAATATATTATAAATGATACCAATATAGTAAAAGTATACTTTTAAACAAATAAAAATAAAAGCTACTAATAACAAAGTAACCGTAAGTAAGATGTGAGATTATGGCTGGTGTTTAATAGAAGTCGGGTGAGGAGGAATCATCTAAAGCATTCACTAAACATGCCATTCTTATTATATAGCACAGCTTTACATATCACAACTATGTCTGACATGTAAGAAAAAGTTTGTTTAAAATGTTTTAAAAATTTGACGTTAAAAAACATAATTTAATTTGAATCGCTTTATTTCTTGTATTATAATAATAGTAAAGAAGTGTGAAGAGAGCAGGAGTGGAAATGTTGTAAAGTTATTTTAACAACAGGAGTTTGAGTAACTAGTGATATTCAGTGGATGCTACTCACTAAGTGAACAACACACAGTGGAGGTGAGAATCTGAAGCTGCTACGTCACACTGTGTTGCATGTTTGAGGACAAGCCCTCTGCTGCTGAAATGAATATAGACATATATTAATCTAGCACCTTCTTACCCTGTGTTTTATTTTTATCTTAAAATTAAATCTATACATTTTTTATTGTTTTTATTGTATCGTTTGCAGGGAAGAAAGGCTATTTCATGATACTGCATGACAATTTTTAGTTTTGTAGAATTCCATTTACAATGTATCTGGTTACCATGAAAACACTGTCACTGACACTCATATAGTAGAAATATCCAAATAAAAATGTTGACAGAAGTTGGAAATATTTAAATGTTTTATTGTTGTCATTGTAAATATTTACTTTTCCATTGCCACTGAGAGAATCAGCAATGGGATTATTTCATGAAGTGATAAGCAGTGAGTTTCATCAGTGATGACTTTAATAGATTTGCTATGCGTTGTCTTCTCATCACCTCCTCAACCTCCTTCTCTTGGTGTTTTTACATTTATAAAAATTGGAAAAAAATGTTTTATATTATCCAGTTTTCACCTCGAAAAATGAGGCGAGTTACTGCAACTATTCTCGATGCAGCAGGAATTTTTGCAGCTTCACATTCTTTATAAAATCACCACAAATACATGGTAACACTTGCAATTTCACCAAACTTGTCAGTCATACATGCATGTAATTAATCTCTATAGCTCTTCTCATTTGTAAGTGTGGGTTGTTCATAGTCTTGTATTTAAAGGTCAACACTGTGATAATTGTGACAATTGTGACATTTTAATTTCTTGTTTGCTTGATAATTGTGCACATGTGCAGCACCAACATTACAAATAAATTCATGATTATTTTAATGCAAGACATTTTACTGTCGGCACACTGGAGTGAGCTGCAGATGAAGGAAGACAACTTTAAGTTCACAACAGGTCTGACTGCTCTGTTCAGACTCAGCAGCATGCCATGCATACCTCAGTGAGCGCTGGTGAATCCTCACTCACAGCTGCTGTTTCAGCCACAGCCCTCAGGAATGCCAGCTATTTATCACAATAAAGAAAGTGATGCTATACCACAGTCTGTGTGTGCAGTTTTTACAGTTAACGAAGGTTAAACATATCTGTGACATATCTATTTCATGACTCACTAGATAAAGTGAGTCTAATGTGTAAATAATAATAATGTGTCTTTTGTTTTGTGTAAATATATAAATAGTAAAACAGTTGAATTCATGTTTGTTATGCTCCTAAAACCCTTCTGGGCCTGTGGCTTAAATACCTGAAAAAAGGTTAAGACACCAAAAATGTGCCAAAAACTTGTCATGTATCCACTTGGAATGATGGGAAGTTTATCAGAATTCCAGCTCATAAGGTGAAAATATACCTGGAGTACAGTTGTAATCTGTTTGAAGGGTCACAACATATGGAGAAGAATAAAGAACAAGTATGTGAGTGTGTGTCTCCAAACCTTTGACTGGTAGTGTACATGACTATGATAGCGTGTTTTGTATGCATATTAATCCAGTTAAGATAATGAGTTCACAAGTAAAGCTACAATCTGTATCTTTTGCCTTTTCATCGTCCCACTCTGTTCAAAACATAAAATTGCAAGTTGCTTGGAATGAATTTCTTGACTAAAGTATTGTGGTCACGGATTTAAAAAGTCCAAGACAAAACTTTAAAAGTGTTTTAAATTATTTTGCACAAAACTGAAACAAAGTTTTCTGAATCGCATATAAAATCTTGTTTTCCTTACTCAGATTTTTGTGCTCTCTGACATTTTTGCTTGTATTTTTACTTTATGTATTTTGTTTTCCCTTTCACTGTTTTGTACTTGCTTTTTTAAATGCTGCAGTTTGAGTTTAATGTAAATTAGGGCAGCCTTTAGCGCCATCTTTGGTCCACTGGTTCTAGACTGACAGCTCCTCTAGCCAATCAATTGAAGAGGGAGGGGTCACTCCAGTGCAACTCATGGCTGCTGATGCTCACTCGTACAAACTGACTTCAAAATGAACATGTAGACTAACAAAACATTAAATTTAGAACTTTGATTTTTCACTTTGCTTGTAAAACTCACATTTTTCTGAAAAAAAAAATTACATTATTAATCTTATTTACACAAGACAGGAAAAACTCAATAAAAGCACTTTTACATTACCATTTATAATGTTAATTTTACTACAATTTTAAAACATACATTGAAACCTTTTCAAACATTTAAACACAAAACAGGAAACTTCTAAAACAATAAAGATTTATAGCTTTTCAAATTTATATAACTGCCTCATTATTATACCTATGCCTTTATTATTTCCAAATTGTAGCCCCTATGTAT
>JAZGTK010020704.1:0-10876 GCA_036877625.1 Ambastaia sidthimunki
AACAATAAATAAACAGACATGATCATCTCACACTTCTCCTGTATCTGTAATAGGCGAGTGTCCATGACATCCTTCATGAGTCTGTCTCTTGCTGTTTTCTCCAGACACCACTGCTCCTCCCTGCGGGTCCAGGCCTGCTGGAGCTCTGATTCAATCAACTGCTCCATCTCCACCTCCTGCCGTTTCTGCTCCTCTAGCTGCTCCGCCAGATACTGCCGGTACCTGCGCTGCTCCTCTCCACGCTCCAACTGTTCAGCAGGAATATTTCACAATTTACTGCCTTATAAATAATGAAACATTAAAATAGTATTATTTTAGCTTATGGCCAAATTCTCTGTTGGTCACACTCTTACCTTCTTGAGAACTTCCTCCTGCTTTTCATCTTTCTCTTCAGTCAGCAGTTTCTCCAGGATGGTCATATCCAGTGCCAGCTCTTCCTGCTGCTCTCGTGTCAGCCGCTTCATCTTTAAGCGAAGTGAAAGGTCCAGCTGTCTCCGTCGTTTCTCCTGGTCTAGGAGCTTCTGTTTGCGTTCCCTCTCTGCCTCCAGACGAAGCATCTCCCTTTGGTCTCTCTGAGTAGCCCAGCATTCAACAGAATCAATAGTGCATCTTTAAAGCTTTCTTGGTTTTGAAGAAACCATATTTCATTGTCTGAGACTGTAATAAGAAGGGTGATATTAATCTGGACTTATTAAATGATTAATACCAGTAACTGGGCCTCTTCTTCCTTTAGTTGTCTGGCCCGAATTCTCTGTTGTTCAGCCGTTTCCATCTGCGCCTGCAGGAACGCCACCTGCTGAAGGTTGTTCTGTCTCTGACGCTGGAGCTCCTGCTTGTCACGTTCCTCTTTAGCCAACCTGTCGCTCTCCCACATCTGAATGAACAGTCTGTCTTCTTCTTGTTTCATCTGTCGAGCTTCCTGCTGACTACGAATCTGAGCCGCACGCTCTGTGCAGACCTCATCTTGTCTGCGCTTCATCTGAACGGCACGCAGTTCCTCACTCTGCTCTCTGAAACACAGGAACATTGTGTTTAAATACATTTAACCTCTCTTACAATTATAAATGAAGCTAAGGTTTGGGAATATTGTCCACTCCCTGCTAAAAAACAGCATGGGTGGTAACCAGCATACACCCAGCTATAAGGGAACATTCTCAGAATGTTGGCTAATGTTCTATAAAAGTTCTCTCAAAGTTATCATGTTAAAAAAAGCTGGTTTAAGTTATTTTTTCAGCAATAGACAATTTGGCTGATAGATATTTGTTGATATTTACACGAAGAGCTGGTCAAGTTTGTCAGCAACAAGTTTCTGTCTCTCGCTCTCCCTTTTCTCTCTGAGAGTTTTGGCTCTGTCACGCATCTTCGCCTGCCTCTCCAATACTGTCTCCTTTCCTGCCTCCATCTCCCTGAAGAGTTCTTGCTCCTCAGACTCCAGCAGCTCACGAAGCCTGTAAAAATGAGATAGAAAGATGTTAAAATCATTACGTTACAGTAAAAACACCTTTGTGTTATATTTTATTGGGTTATTTCATTCAGACCTTTCTCTCCTTTCATCAATGCTCATCTGGTACTGCTCCATCACTTCCTGTAGCCGTCTGTCAATGGTGGCCGACACCATTCGGCGCTGTGTGTTTCTTTCCCATTTCATTTTAATATCACAGGAGCTTTGATCCTTGGTAAATTCCATCACCTTATTCCGGACTGCCTCCTGTTTTCTTCTCTCCAGAATGAGGTAGTCTGTGGGTCTGGATGAAGGATTTTTTGCTCTCTAAAATATACAAATCAATTAAAAATATTTCTAAAGCTGAGCATTAAAACAGGCAAAATGAAAAGAATATAACGGATAGATAACGGATGCTGTCTTCCCAATGAAAAAAATAAAGTCAAAGAAACAATCTATATAGATTAATACATGACTGAGATGCATTAATAGATTTAAAGAAAATATACTTTTTTGAGTTTATAATTAACCTTCAGCAAAGATAAAATAAAAAAAATAAATAAAGATAAAACAATCTTTAAGGAAGCTATTCTGATTAAGTAAGTTTCTCACCACTGCCACTGAATGTGGTGTGGGTCCAGTAATTTCCCGACATTGCGTCCTGTGTCGTTGGGATGCCAGCATGGTAAAAAGTGTATTTTTCCTCGATCAAAATTAATACACTACTTTCTCAAACAGCCAAGTACTGTCCACTCGTCCAGAACTGTTTGCGGAACTACGCCGGTGTTGCCATAACAACAACAGCAGCGGTAACACTAGCAGCTTCAGTCGTATGTGTTGGTGATGATTATTGTCCCGTCAACTTTAAGGACATTTAATTGCTAACATTAAAAGGACATAAAATTAAATGCTCCCTAACAAAATGAAGTATTACAATGGTCTTGATATTATTTGTCTTGATTGCCGTATTTGAAACTGTTTTAAAGCCAGAATGAATTTAATGTCGTTTCATAAATGCATTTTATAACAGAACGTCTAAACTGTTCAACTGTTGTCGTTAAAGAGAATATAACAGAAATATCTCTAATTGATTACTCTCTACTAACTTATATTTGTTTCATTTTTAAGGTTGACGTTAATACGCTTTTATTTTGAAAACTACGTTCCCTGCGTACGCGTCTTTCTTTACTGCGCTTCCGGTGATGTCACGTCTGCAGAACGCGCCAAAGTTTGGACTTAACGCGCTTGCATGTTACCGTACTGTTTGTAATATCTGTCTAGACCTTTATAGTAAGTTTGCACAACAATAGCTATTTGTTTTACATGTGACAGCTGCAGCACCGGTATACCTGACTCATAAGGTAGGTTATTTATAAACATGACAATCATGGCAATTATAACATTTGGCAATCAATAAAGTACTTTACTGTAACCAGTGTTTTGCAGTGACTGTATACTGGTGTGTAGTGTTAAAAGATTTCTGTCCACAGATCATGGTTGTGCCTTTTGTTAAAGACTGGGATTTGGTACAGACCCTTGGAGAAGGGGCTTATGGAGAGTAAGTGGCCCCAAAAGACCTTTATTATCAGTTTCTGTATGACCACATGATTTAAATGTCTGTTAATCTGTTTCAAAATTCTAGGGTGCGACTGCTGGTTAACAAGAAGACCGAAGAGGCTGTAGCTGTTAAAGTTGTAGATATGGCCAAAGCCAAAGATTCAATAGAGAATGTAAAAAAAGAGGTGTGTGTATGCAAGATGCTCTCACACCCCAATATTGTACGATTCTTTGGACACAGGAGTGAAGGTACGACACAGTATATCTTTCTAGAGTACTGTAGTGGAGGGGAGCTCTTCGACAGAATCGGTGAGCTGCAAAGAAACTTGTGCATGGACCTTGTTTTACTACTTTTGCCTTTTGATTTGAATGTGTGTTTATTGAATGTTGAGAGGTCTGTCTAACTTTTTAACAGAGCCAGATGTAGGGATGCCAGAAAAGGAGGCTCACAGGTTTTTTCAGCAGTTAATTGCTGGTGTGGTGAGTGGCACTTTTGTCTGATGTGTTTTACGTATGTTTCTTTGTTCTAAAACAAATTTTTCACACTTTAAGGAATATCTTCACAGTCTTGGGATCACACATCGTGACATAAAGCCTGAAAATATTCTTCTTGATGATAAAGGTATACCTGGTTTAATACTGTACTAAAATGTACTAAAATACAAATTAAATTGACAGCAATGATGTAAAACACCTGCTTACCTTGCTGATGTTTATAGCACTGCAGATAAATAAAGATGTGTTATTTACCCCCGTGGTTCTTTTTTTGCAGATGACATGCAATACATTTGCTTAATTCTGTATATTAAAATCTAATATATATTTTTCTCTTATGGCAGATAATTTGAAAATCTCTGATTTTGGAATGGCTACAATGTTCCGCCACCGGGGCAGAGAGCGTTTGTTGAACCGTCTGTGCGGCACTCTGCCTTATGTTGCCCCTGAGCTGATGTCACGCTCGGCGTTTCATGCTCAGCCTGCAGACACTTGGGCCTGTGGCATAGTGCTCACTGCAATGTTAGCTGGAGGTAGAGTGATATTATTCTGTGTGTCAGTGTCTGCGTTATCCTTTCTGTTGGATATACTCTTGGCTATTGTACTGACTTGTTTCAAAGAGTTACCATGGGACCAGCCAACTGAAAACTGCCAGGAGTATTTGGATTGGCTAGAGAAGAAAATTTACCTAACACCCTGGAAGAAAATTGATGCCGTGGCCCTCAGTAAGTCTTACATATCGAATTCATTTGTATTTATTAAACAACAACCCAGAATACCTCAACAACTGTATGATGAGGTGTTAACACCTTAGCAACATCATAACAATGCCATGGCATCCACCAACAGCATTCTTGAGGCGTTAAGTTTTGTATGGTGTGCTACTGAAGTTTCTATTATATTTGTTTTGTTAGGTCTTCTATCCAAGATGTTACTACATAATCCAGAAGATAGGATCACCATCCCTGAAATAAAGAAACACAGTTGGTTTAGCAGAAGTTTCAAGTCAGGTACTTCAGCTTCTGTGATTCATCAGTGAAGTTAATCAGCGCTAACTGACCCTACGTGACAATTTTAATCACAGGACTAAAACGACAGAGCGACACGCCAAGAAGCAAGATGCCACGGGCTGACTCTGATCTCTCACAGCTGCCACGAAAAAATGGGTCCGTAAGCCAACTTAAGCCTGACGGCCAGTTCAGTATGAAGAAAAACTGTTCAATAGCATATGCTGTATTGAGTTTAAAGATCTCATCTATCCCAAATGTCTATTTCCTCAGTGATGACAGAGCACAGATCTCCAGTTCTCAGCCTGAGCCACAGGGCTTGTGGGAGGAGAAGGAGGTTTCGGTGCGCTCTGATGCCAGCTTAAGCTTTTCCCAGCCTGTCTGTCCTGACCACATGCTGCTGGGCAGTCAGCTGCTCTGTACACCAGGTGCCAGCCAGGTACGCTTTGATCTGTTATTTTTATATACCAATATAGAATTGATATAACAATACCAATGTGGTTGACTCTACTGATCCATGGGTTATTTGATTGTTGCTTCCCAGAGCCCATGGCAAAGGTTGGTGAGGAGAATGACCAGATTCTTCACTACTGTAAAAGCTGAACCGTCTTGCATTGCTCTCCGTGATGCCTGTATAGCTATGGGTCACACATGGAAGCAGAGCTGCACCAATCAGGTAATCCTCAGTTAAAACAACAGTTTAATTGTTTAAGCACGTTTAAAAAAAACAACAACTGCTAAATGTCTCTTGATTTATAGGCGACAGTGTCCACTATGGATCGACGTAATAATAAGCTGATCTTTAAAGTGCACTTTCTGGAAATGGAGGAACGCATTCTTGTAGATTTCCGTCTGTCAAAGGTACAGACATTAAATAACACTGATTTTGAGAATACGTTTTTTTAAAGCTCTGTCTGTTCTCAAATCTCTTCTTTTATGTTTTAGGGAGACGGTTTGGAGTTCAAAAGAATATTCCTGAAGCTGAAACAGAAACTGTCTGACATTATTAGTAACCAAAAAGTTTTGCCATTGCTCTAATGCATATCAACATTTTAACTGATGCATATTCCACTTACGCACATGCATACACTACTTTTTTTTTTTTTGTCAAATATGTTTAGTTGTATATGTTGAAAGATGTATATGTTTGTCTCTTTTCTGTCAAGTGGAGAGAAGCTGTCATGATTAGTTCATTTTTCATCAGTGTTTTGTCATGAAGGGTCATGGTCTTTGAAGTAAAGGTAAAATTGTAAAGAGAAGGTTTGAGACATCTTGAAAATGTGAAGTTCTAAATGTTAAAAACATTCAAAAACATTTTAAATAAATCTGTCATTTAATTATTTTGGTTGGTTGAGTTGGCTTTGTATAGATCTTATGCTGATCATTATGTTTATTGCATTGTGACATGATGAACTATGAAACCTGCTTATGACAATTAACTGCCCTGCAGTAAAGAATTAAAGTAGACTTTGAGTCATGTTCAGCCTTCATTTTATTAAAATGAAAGTTCAGAAATTTTGCTTCCCAAATTAATAATTTATTCAGGTGATTAGTACACTTACCTAGTTTGCCATGGTTAAACAGTGTATGCCAAAAAAAACTGCTAGTAAACATCAGTTTGCTTGTTTTTAATTTGCTTGTTTTTTAAGTTAAACCTAAAGCAGGTTATCATGTCAATATCTAAAACTGTTATGTTATTGTCAAGACACTTTACAGTTGAATAAAAAAACCCTATTAGTCCCTTTAGTATAAAATTACGCTCAACAAAAAATGCTGTTTGTTTAATAATAATAAAAATGTGTTCCTGACTTAATGGCAATTGGACATTTTATGATAACCTCAGACCATGTGATTAGCCTAGTCTCTAGCTTGAGGCTAAGACAGTTTTAGTTACAGTGATTGTTTCCTAGCCTGGAGGAAGGTTTGTAGATGTTGCAGTTGGCCTTGGCAGTGCCATTGATGGTCCTGCAAGTGGTAGTAAACAAAAATATTTTTCACATTATTTTTATCGTATTATAAGTGATAGTACCAAAATGTTATTGTTTTGATATTAGCTGGGGGCGTCTAAAAGGTTATCTTGACCTGCAGATGGGCTTTGATCTCCTGCACCTCTCTCCCCCTCTGGTCCTCTAACAACGTCATCCTCTGGAAAGTTAATGTTCTCTCTAGACTGGCTGTTCTGCCTGGAAATAACACATACCACCAAAGCCTTTAATGGGAAAGTGCATTTCTAAATTCTTACAGAGACATTTTAGAGTCTTATTGATTCTACATTTAAAATGGGCTTCAAAATGCAGTTGATGTATCTTAAACGTCAAAAAACAACCAAATAACTGAAAAATATTTCAAACATACCTTCCAAATATCAAGTCATGAAGCCCTGTGAAGTGTAAAAATGTTATTAGCATGTAGCAGTTAAGTGCTAACAAATATGTGTTTGCTTTAAAAAACAAGAACTGTAACTTACGTGGGTTATTGTTGCGATTCCGCACTATGTACATGAAGAGGAGTACAGTGGCTATTGTTGCTATGATCATGCCCCCAATGGCTGCCCCAATCACAGCTGGGTAGGCATTGAAGGGTGGGTCCGCTGAAAGATAGTATAGCCATTTAGCTTCAAATAGAATAATTACAATGTACCTTGGCAACTGGGCATGTTTTAAGAGGCTTGAAACATACTATCTACTCCATACATAGGGTTTTTGAGAATAATCCTAAACATTTTCCTGGGTTTGAACTGCTTATCAAGTTTCATTATTAGACAGAATGAGAAACACAAAAAGTCATGTCCGGAAAGGTCAGAGGGCAAGTTAACAGATGATGTAAGAGGACAAGGAAAGTGGGAGGGAGATGTGTGGGTGTGAAAGTGGTCAACTGATTTTGCATTTCACCTAAATGGACAATACAAAAAAAAACAACAATGTTAGATTTTAATGGAGTGGTAACATAAAATGGTAACAGATGTTTCACTTTTAATGTATACATTTTAATATAAGTAAACTGTTATCTGAACTGTTTAGATGTATTTGTTTATCAATGAGTTCTTACCTGGGCTCTTAATCTCTGAGGGATTTCCAGTGGTACGATGGTTGACGGCAGTAATGCGGAATGCATAGATTCCAGTGGGATCCAGGTTGTTGATTTCATAGCTTCGTGAATCAGGCCCTAGATCCACCAGTTTCTGCCAAGGAGGGTCACTGCTTCTTTTCTTCACAGGATCAGGGAGTCGTTGACGCTCGATGAAGAACCCAGTAAGGTCACCTTCATTTTGGGGTAGCCAATCTAGATCAACATCTGTCCGTTGACGACTGTTGTAAATGATCCTACTGATGGTTACATTTGGGGGCATTGGGTACCCTGAATCAAATCAATGTAGAAAGTCAGTCATTTATGTATTGTGGTTATTATGACTAAGTTGAATTGGATAGCATAAAAAAGCATCCATGATAAAAATCCATATGTTGTAGACATAAGGTCATTTAAATGTTTTGCTTACTCTTCACCATCAGTGTAACTGGGATCTCTGCTCCTCCAACAGCATTGGTAGCTGAACACCAGTATTGGCCACTGTCTGTCTCACTGTCCGTTTCCCGCACTGTCAAGTTGGTCCAGGCAGCAGCTCTCTCCAGAACGTACTTCTTTGGGATGTTGAGCACATGCTGTTTTAGATTATTGTACCAGGTGATCTCTGTGATGGGGTAGTTTTTACTCAAGATACAGCTAAGCTGGACATCACTGCCCTCATAAACAGACATCTCACTACGTTGTGTTAATAATACCGGTGCCTCTACAGACAGAAAGAACAGAGGACATATTCTTAAATAGTCCTTTACAGTTGTTATAAAGTGCCAAATAATGCAGAAAAACTCTTACCCAACTTTAATTTGCATTGTTTGGTCTCCTTAGCCAATGGATGTTTTGCATGGCATACAAAATCTTTGCCACTGTATGTAGCATTGGATCGCAGAACCAGGATATTAGCATTCTCCTCAGATGTGCCTTGCATGGCCCCTGAGCTAGTACCCCACCACAATAAGGCCCGAGGAAACCCACCCTCCCAGGAGCAGGACAGCATTAGGTATTCATTGTTTCGAGTGGCATATGCAGAACACTGTGGCTCTCCGTAAGGCATCCCTGGGGCCAGAACAATATATGCTATTTAATGATATTTAATAGTAAAATCTGACAAGTTAACATTCATGTTTATCTTAAAATAAACTATGTGCACTTGGTGTTATACTTACATGCTCTGGCATTGCAGCTCTTGATTTCATTCAGTGCAATGTGGGAGCCTTGGCAGACGAACACAGAATTGTTTGCCGTGTCTTGACCTTTCTGAATCTTGGTGATGTTCGTGATTCCCTCACTCTCATTTCCAAACACATACGGGGTCCATCTTACAGAGGCTGGAGGAAAGCCGCCCTCCCAGGTACAGTAAAGGGCCAGATCAGAGTAGTTGTTGGTTGGAAGGATGGTACAAGATGGAACACCATCTGGAGAATCTGTGAAAACAAAATCTAATCATTTAAGCACAACTGTGGCACAGTTTTTCAAAGCTAAAACTTATCAAATCTAGCGTCATACAAACTAGAAATGCCCATGACTTTAGTTTTTAAGTTTTTAAAATAATGGTTATTTCAGGAGATGTAATTATGTGGAAGACTGGCAAAATCAACATACTATACTGAACATTCAAATTATTTAAATCTTTTTTAATTTACCAAAAACAGTTGACCATTTGGTTCTGACATCTCAGAGATTATTTGAACAACAGATCTGATATCCGTATTAAATACTAATTGCATTTAAAATGTTAAAATATAACAACCTAAACAAATGTTAAAATAGCACCTTAAAAAAACAAAAGCTTGTGAGCTAAATAATACTGTATTTTGCTGCACAGGTGGTGAGGCGATTCTCATCTTGTAATGTGTAATATAAAAATTATGTATAGTAAACAATATTCAATTTGTTCCCTTTTAAGTGCTTTGCGTCCGCAGCTGATGGTATTGGGAAAACCTTTTGCCAGAATACTGAAGTCTTGTGCAATGCACTGGCCAGCGACGTTCAAGCGCACTGATAGGGGCGGAGCCACACCGCTATACGCAATACGCTTCTCAGACAGCATCGCTACAAAATCTCATCTTCAGTGGAAGAAACCTTGAATTATCTACAGTTTTCGCCATGATGATACACTAAAGCCTGGATCTGTCTTTTTACAAGTGTCGGCAAAAAAAGGACAAGCGTTTCTTTTCTCCTGGGGAATGAGGTAAGCAAAGATGAAGTCCGATAACTTTCAGCTAAAGTGCTTTTCCCATCTGCCACTCTGAGTGTAGCAGTGGCAGCTCGAGGCGACTGATTTAGCGAAGACAAGTGTTGGATAAGTTACCTCAAAACAGAAATGAAATATTACTTATATCGTCACGGTTGTATTCAAATTGCTATTTGGTCTCAAAAAAAATTGCATTAATAATTACTATTAACTTTCTAAAAACTCTGTTGACAATAGAAATGAAATTTTTAAATCCTTACATTTGTGTAAAAATGGAATAGTTTTGCCAATTAACCAGAGCTTTAAAACACTTATAAAAATGTAAACAAATTGTTTAAACTAGCTTAACAATGAGAGCTACTAACAATAACAGCAACTTAAGCCATAATACTGTAAGTCATACAGAATTTCAGCACAAATTATTGACTGCTTGTCTAATCATATATGAATTACAACAAAGTGAATTAATTTCTAATGCATTTCTAACTCAATTTTGCCCATTTTTATACAGCTGGTAATTAAAAACATGCAGAGGCATTTTTCCCTACTGTCCCAGTGATAGCCTACATTATAAACAGAATACTTGAGTAGACCTTTGCTTCAGAGCAACATTCTGTGTTTTTAAGTAAGTAATTTAAGAAAGAAACTTGGGAAATCTCTACCAGGACAAGTTAAAGAAACAGCAAAGATGGCCACCAAAGTCCAGGCAGGTGTTTGTAGGATTACTCACAGTAGACAGTGAGGGTGATCGTTTTCTTGGACCGGGTGTTGAGGTAAGTGTTTTGAGCCAGGCATGTGTAGAGGCCCATTTGTATGCGTAAAATCCTGGTGATGGTGAACTGTGGACCGGTGTAAACCTGGGAGTTGTTGTAAAACCAAACATACTGGCTGGGGGGATTTGAAGAAGCTTGACACAAGAGGGAGACACTCTCACTTTCCAGGGCTGAATAACCACGCTCAATCACTGAATAAGGGGACACGTTGATCTGAGGCAGGTCTGGACCAACTAAGAGAAACAAAATGCATGTTTGTGATCATGTTCTCTTAAAACTGCTTTTATAATACAGATTTGTAAAACTAAACTATATGATACATCAAACTATT
>JAZGTK010020705.1:0-10876 GCA_036877625.1 Ambastaia sidthimunki
GACTTATACACATAAACAACTGTGCAAAAGTCTTAAATACTTCACCAAAACAACAATTTCAAGATTTTTTGCTTTGGTATGTCAGAAAATGTAATTATAGATTTCCAAAAAATGTTTGCTATTAGCTGTAATACACAAGTGAGAATTTTGCATGGACAAGGAGTTCTACAACAGATAGTATGGCCCACACAAAAATCTGATCTCACCATCATCAAATCTGTTTTTTTTTTTTTCTTTTTTTTTCAGGTTTTCAAGCTTCTTGCACAGAGAAGCTTCTAAAATTCTTGCAATTTGAAAAATTAATTTTGTGTAAAATGATGTATTGTTTAGCAATAAACAGTGGTGTGAGGGACACAATGTGCAATTTCTAAAGCGCCTCTTGTTTTCTCGTCTCAAACTGTGTATTTTTATGTATATTATATATATCAATAAAGAAACATGCATTATTTTAAGGATAATTAAAATGTGCCATTGTTTAAATTCAAACTGTCATTTCCATGAATCCAGTAAATTAATAAAATATATATTTTGTCTTTTAAAATGTCTATCAGTTTCAACTTGTTTTTTGTGTTGCTTGAACTGCATTTGTCACATCTATGACACAAATCAACTGGTCTGGATAACATCAGAGTATATTAGACATTATGATAACAGCCTGCTCTATCTCTATCAGACACTTAGAGCTATCGTAATACCAGTGGCCTTTCTCTTGCCATGTAGCATATTATATGAGCTATGAGCTGAAGCTGGTTTGCCACATTAGATCATTTAGTGTTTCTGACTCTAAATCAACTCAACGGAGGCAGAATCAGTGGCTTACTAAACGCTGGAAATGTCAGACGCAATTGTTTTCATTGTATTAATGTGTTGTGATGCTTTGTGATTAGTTGGGAACAATCCGATCTTGTCATGAACCAAATCCAAAATCACTTCAGCTAGCAAGGAAAAGCTTGGCCAAAAATTCTGTCATTATTGACTCATCCTCATGTTTTTCAAAACTCTTGTGATTTTCAGAATGTAGCATCTTCTTTCTAAGTGAAGACAACTGTCAAACAAGATTATCAACTTAAAATTCTGCCTGTTCTTTACATAAAGCTATCATGTGGTTACAGAAAACCTAAAATTTCATATAACCTGTATGGATAAGATTTGCATAAACACTTTATAAAGCAATCTATTCCAAGGAAGAAAGAAAATCATAAGGTTTGTAGCAACATGAGAATGTGTTAATAATGGCAGAAGTTTGATAAAGAAATCATCGCTTTAAGAACCAAAAATAAATATAGCTTTATGCATGTTCTTTACAATCAATGTTCTATCATTAATGTCTTTACAGCCTCAGAGTCTGTCTCTATCATTGCATCAAAAATCATGCGCACCATGTGATAGAATATCTGTGCAGTGGCAAATGTCATGTGTACAGCAGTATGTTCCTATATATACATACCAGCATTGTAACTACAGTCTTCAGGACCCTGTTCTCAGATTAATATAAATTCTTTGACATTTCAGTAAAAATGTCTTTACATCACGCCAGCACATAATGAGCGTCTATTACATTCCATACAAGGAGCGGGTTGTTTTATTATTTAAAAAAGAAACACCTCCAACAGTGAAAATGGTTTGTGTGACATTTAAAGAACGCAAGCCTAATTCTTTTCCTGAATGTCATGGTCTTGGTCTGAGATGCAGGGTGGTTATGGATCGATATCTGACTGGTGAATAAACAAGCTTTTGATTTCATAATGCTCAGAGTCTGCACAGCCTGTTTTTTTAAAACATTAGGAAACAGCGGAGCTGTTGTTACATTCTTGCGAAAGCCGTGACAGACAGTGGCATGATTTTAGATGTGATGATTAATCACTTTTTTATGTTTGCAATGACTGCTGTCTATCAGTCCAAAAGAGTCTTAAAATTAACATCAGTGTTGGCAGTGAGTCTCAGTTTAGACCCTCACTGGTGCGATGCTTGTTTATCATTCAGCAGCATCTGATAAATATGTCCTGCTTATCACAAAAAAGCTTTTTAAAGCAGCAGAGTTTTCCCTTTTAGTCCTCAGCTGCAGAACAACTGTGACAGGTTATATCTGTAATCACAATAATCACATGCCAGCCTTTTAAAGCACTGAGGTAAATTTGTTTTGTATGGCTGTGATAATATTTGTTTAGAAGACTTACATGACATGTCATAGCTTTACTGTTGTATCAAATTTCAGCTTCTCGTAACACATCAATGTGAGTAATTGTGTAATTTTTTAATGTGTGTAATTTTTTAATGCTATCTTTCTCTTATAATGATTGAATGTGCAGATTTAAGATTTGACTTCCTAAAAGTGTCTTTGAGGTGTATTGACCATTTCCCTGTTAGTTTGTACAGTCTGACACAGCAACATTGGCTTAACCAATCCCATGGGTTTAGGTTGGAACAGCCTATTTGGCCAAATACTGGCAGAAACAATATAACATTTTTACTACTTAATTTTAATTTTAGGAGGTGTTAAAGGAGTCATTGTCTAAGTTTCACTTCATTCTCTGTGTTGCAAAATATTTATGTGAAATGGTGTCCTTTTTTTCATATTTACACTTCATACTGCAACCTGCCTGTCACACAACTTCACAGAAGGTTCATTGGGGTACTGACCATGCACATGCAGAAAAACTCACAAACTTACATTTTCATATATTTACCAGTTTGAGAAGACATAATTCCATTAATACTTATAATTTTCTGTGAAATGTATTTTGGTTGTGTTAAGCTAGTGCTGCATACTTTGTTGTTTTGTACCATTTGAAATGTACTGGTTTGAATTGCAGCATGTATAGAAAACATGATATGATGTCCATGGAGTTTGCTTTGGCGTTACATGTTTCCATCAATCCACCAGCAAACATTACCACCCATGTGTGTCACAAGGGTCCTTCGACCAGCGTTGAATTCTAGGGGGTTTCAGTATCAGCAGGGGTTCAGAGAAAGATATGGACTTGTTTGATAGGCAGAGGCATTGAGACGTCCCTGGGCATAATTGGAAGGGAAAGATCTGATCATGGGCAGCCACACGCCTCCAATGAGTTCAATCTGAGAAAGTGGGTAAAGCAGCGCAGAAGAGGGTCCCAAATGACCCCTCCAATGTACCTGAGATGTGGGAGAGGAAGCATGGAGATGGATGGAGAGATGTGTAGTTGCATGTAAGGTGGCAGAAAGAGTAAATTAGCAGGAGAAATAAAGTGAGATGGGCTCAACGCGGCAAGCAGATGGACTCATTATTGGAGATGATGGAGAATGTGGAGGCACTATCCAACCAGCAGACCAGAATCCAATCAGATGCACCGATCACAAGTCTGACTCTAATAATGATCGCAAGATCATTTCCTGTAAATAACCACACACTAATACACAATTATCTGATCTCTTCCTTATAATGAGCAAAAACACTGAGCGTTTCTGAACGCTTAAAGCAAGAAACAGCATCCTAAGGTATATACTTTTAAATTTGCTGTACAAAAATCATTTATGGTGACCCTAAAAAGTACTTAGACACTTATTTATATATAAAAATGTTTGAATGTCATTGTATTAGATAACAAATTACCAAATGACATTTACAGGACAATTTACAAACAAATCATCTCACAAAAAGGAGATTTGTTGGGTTATAAATTGCAATAAAATAAACAATGTTGTGGTTAACATACTTTTTAAAAAGTGTGTCCAGAGGGAAACTGACTTCCAATAAAAACACCTTGTGACAAGTTGGTTTAAAGTAATTAAAATGATTAAAATGTAAAATGATTCTGAAAAGTCAAGCATAAATTGTTTGCAGTTATCACTAGGTTTAAATATTTTGTTATCTGACATTATGAAATGCCTCTCCCACATGACTGCTCATTATGTTTAAGTACTGAGGATTTCTGTCCCTTGTGTGGTGCTAGTCACCATAAATAAGATTTAGACTGTTTTAACTGTGGCTCAGTGCACTTGCTTCAGGCAGCAGGTGTATATTCAGGGTGATGGGAGGTCTCTAAAGCAAACCCTCTTCCTGTGAACTCCTGCTGACCTTTTATTCTTCTTCAAACATGGGTTGAACTGGAGTGGAGACGCTGCAGGCGTCCTGGTGGATTTAAGGAGTTTAAACTCAAAGCTTACAGGAGGAGCAGTGGGTGAAAAGGCCTGCTGGAAATTGGATTGTGGCTGCTCGTGTCCCCCGAGCTGCAGACTTTTAATTGGACGGCTGCTTTTTGTTCAGATATTAGCATCAGTAATGCACCTCACTCTGGGCTCTGCGACAACCTCCCTGACTTTGGTGACAGAGGTGACAGAGATATAAGACTTTTATAGCAAGGCCTCCCCTCCCCAAGTTGTTCTTTTTTTTTACAATGACAAAGCATCAGTACAAGACAAACACATTTACAAATACAAAATAAAAAAATTGAAATGTAATGGTTATAACCATAGTACTACAATATATACACCATAATAAAGTCTACTTTTAATTATTAATGTGTTAGACATTAGGCATTAACAATATTACCTACAGATAGGAAATGAATTTATTATAATTTATTAGTGAGCATGACATCTCAGTGACTCTCTCACCCCCCGTCTCTCTCTCTCGTTCTTTTCCTGTCGTCGAGTCCATTGTGAAAGTTGAGTAGGGCTGGAAGTAACTGAAAAAAAGCAACACCATGTGATCGGTCTTTCAACACCTTGAGCTTCACTGCGATCCTCACGCCGCTTGAGTCTCATTAAACTCCCACTGTGACTCCATGAAAGAGGCTCACAGTAGTTAAAAATAATGGCTTTCGCTCCTGCTCACCTGGCAATGATTAATATTTCCTTATAAATAGCTTTTCATTACAAAAGTGAAACCGTAGAAAGGTATTTTTACAGAAAGAGCAGTTTCAACAATTTACCTTTTTAAAGTTAAAAGCAATACTGCTTTTAAATTCTGTCAGAATAATAGGATGAATAAGCAAAGATCTAAATTAAAGCAGGAATTATTCAGTTGATAAGGTTAAGCCTGAATGTTTGTGTGTGTGTGTGTGTGTGTGTGTGCCCTATGTGAAAATATCAGTTGGGGTTATAGGAACTGTGCTTTTCATAATGTTTTGCATAGTGTCAATAATCAGTTTATTTTGTATCATTAAACAAAACCTGATTTAACATCCAAATTCCAAGTTGACAAAAATATGAATGGTGTGTATATGAGGTGTATATAATATCTGCAGGTTGTGTATACAACAAGTAAAGCTTCATATAAAGTAATCAGTGTAGCTTGATTTTAGGGGAAGATTAAGAAAATAAAATTAATTATATTATAATATTAATTATATTGCATTTATTTATTTTATTCATTCATTATAAAAACAAACAGTAAAAAAAACAATCCTTGCTTCCCTCTGTATACAAATTAAACATGCAGACAAAACACTGTCAACTTTGCTTTATCAGCAGTTTTTAAACTATCAGCTTTGATATTCTATAAAGTTCAATTTATTTTTCATAATGAATGCAGTTTAAAATAAATCAGGGTTTGAAACTCAATGGACATAGATTAAGCCATTTTCATCACCAAATGGCCTCTACGTCAAGAAAAGGAGCATTGTATTCTGCTGCAATACCATTTACCAGAACAGTCAAATTCCAGTTAATCTCACAACTAAACCTTGAGGCTGGAGTATTTAAGTTTGCACACACATACACACAAACACACACAGACGCTGATGCTCTGATCAATATTGGATGTTCAGCCTTTCCCCGTATAACACTTTACATTACCTCATCAACTGCTGGTTTTATAGAGATGGGGCAATATGCCAACAATTGGATCAAGGTTCCCGTAAAACCTTTACAATATCCCTGATGCACTCACTCAGGCACATCGTTCATATAGGGTGCATACATTTACCGCAACAGGGGGGGGACAAGGGAACAGGTGAGAGCAAGATATAATGAAGAGACTAGAAACACTAATAGGAAGAGTGTGAGTCTAAAAGAACAGATAAATGTGTGAAAGAAAGTGTGCTTTAGACCCTTTAAAGTGGTTCATGCTGAGTGTTTCCTCAGCCTTCAAACAAGTCCTGTCCAAGGTGGTTATTGAAGGTCTCTTTTGTGAGAAGGAAATGTTCTCTGGCCTAATAGCTTGTTTTCCATTTGAAGGTGGTGGAAAGGAAATGTTTGTAGTCCTTAAATTCCTAGCTCTTATCAAATGGGTTTCCGGTCAATTTGCAGAAACGTACATGTAAACCAAAGAAATACCTTAGAGAACTGTGAAAGTGTGCAGCAATAAAACTATATAAAGAAATGAGAGCTTAGGCGGCTATGCAAATAGCTCTTAAATCTTTCTTTGAAAAATAATCATTGGCTACTTTAGATGCTGAGATAGTTTAACATCTATTACTGGTTAGGTACTGATCCATCTCACGCCTTGGAAAGATAAAAATAATAATAAATTAAAAAACCCTCCTTTCTCTGTGTTGAAGATGGAGTGATTCCAGACATCACAACATTTCCAAGAATGAGGAGTAAGTACTTGATTTTCCCACAACTGGAAATGCAAACCTGTTCAAATGTTTGTTAGAACCAGAAATATGTAATGTGCATGCTGCTGTCACTTGATGAGACACTCAATACTTGAACAAACCACTAACCCTTTTGTATATTTGTGCTACAGACATGAATGATATGATAAGCAGATCATGCAGTTTGTTGTTAAGAGGTGTGCTTTGTTGTAAGAGGTGTGTTACTTTTCTAAATTATTTTTGCTTGCAGGATGATAAAACTGGTAAAAATCTACTAAGCATACTTTGGAACACACATTCTGCCACACATACAACAGAATATCATTCTTGAGACTTGGCAATGGGCTGTTTTAAATTGTAATGATGTGTCCTATTTTGTCGTTGTGTTCTGTGATTGTGTTGAGTTTCTTTGAATAGCAATTCTTCTGGCTTCAGTAGATTTCTTCAAAAATGCAATCAGCATGAGTTAATCAACTTAGCAACACCCTAGCAACCACCCAGAACACCCAAAAAACTCCAAAGGAACATGCTAGCAGTCAAGCGCCACTCACAATTTATTCATACATGTAAAATTTAGTTATTATGTTGGTTGTTTGGTTGTTAACACATTATAAGTCATGCTTTTTTATTTATCTAAAATATGGATATACTTCATTCGGTTTCCTGTATTACATGTTCAAGTTGATTACAGAATTCTCTTTGCGTTGCACGCTGGTATATTATTTACTTTATCATGTTTATTAATTCTTGTCAGGTAGAAAATGATAGTGTTTCTCAATGCAGAGCCTCTAGGATTATGATCACTAAACATGATGTATTAAAAACCATCAGTGATTTTATGGCTCATTTTAACAGTACATAATTTCAATGTAAGGGTGGCATAAAAAATATATATAAGAAACATTAATTTTTTTCATGGCATATGAAACATACACAGACACACACAAACCTCTATGTCCCATTCAATTTTAGATGTCAAAAGAGCCTCCTGCTAGGCAGTATTATTAAGCTTGCACATTATTTATGCAGAGGAGATTGCTGTAGCCTGATTTCTCTCATAAAATGTTAATGTATTCATGAGGAAATTGTATTCTTTTAATCTCAGGATGAGACACTTATCAGAGAGCACCACTTGATTCTGAGCCTTGCTTGTATTTTGGCCTGAAAACATAAAGCAGCATTTCAAATGCTAATTCTCATTATGTTCTAATGTTCTATGTCCATGCATCATATACGGTGAACGCATTTGTATTTCACCAAGTTTAACTGCCAGCAGTCACGCTTTTGAACTGCTTTTATTGTCTTTAAAAGAAAAAAATATGATCCCATCAGCCTGACTTATCAATAAGAAATCAGAAATGTATGATATTCAGCACTTAGCTGAATTTACAGGCCTGGTTCAACTCATTTTTAAAGATTGAACTCTCCAAGGCCTTCTCTTTGAGATATTATAGGATGTAGGCTGACATTAAGCATTCCTTTAGCAGTTTTTCAGAGAGCTAGACCGGTACGAGAAGTCACATCTCAAGTGACTGAGTTGTTAAAAACACAGGGTGGTCATAAACTCTATACCAAGAGCAGGTCAGCTAGACCAGACTGCACAGCCTCGCATATTAATATAATCTGAGTGACGCAAGCTTCTATTTTTTATCAGAAACAACTGTGTGGAAACCGAATGATATTTTAATAACTGTACACCTAATACAATTTTAATAATCAGATAATTACTCTGTGTTATTTTTTAATTCTTAAATCACAGGCTTTGCCAGTAATCCAAAAATATTTCAAACGAAATAGCGGTCTGTATGTATTAAAAAAAAACCTTGCTAGCTGAAAATTACTTTTCTGATGGTTGCTATGCAACCAGTGTGCTGGTATAAACCCTTGTCATTTGCACAGCCAAACCAATATCTTAAAATAAGCCAACACACAGCAGACAGCGCAGTAACTGTGCCCTGCGTGATTACATCTTCTTTCTGTCAGACAGAGATACCACCCTCCAGTCAGCCTGTATGCGGGAGAGAAGAGGTGGAACATTAACAGAACCTTTCAACCAATCCCACTTTCATTGGCTCTCAGTAACAGCTCAACAGACAAAGATTCAAGCAGAAAGTGAACAAAACACATTTTGATACTGGCATGCTTACAACTTCCATTGATTTTTTTAATGTAAAGTAATTAGTAGTTAGATGTAAAAAAAGATATGTAAAGCAGGTGGGTGTAAAGTATTATCAAATCCAGAACACTTGTCTGGCATCTGAACAAAACCAATCTCACCCCATTGCCCACATTGCCGTGTTGGTCTAAATACTCAAGCAAACAAAACAATGTTGATAGCACCAAAAGAGCCTCTGTGTTTGGGAGGATCAGCTTACTAATGGCTCACTTATTGGTGTGTCTTCATGTTAAACTAGGACAGGAAAAAGTATTTTAACATATAAAAACATGACATATTACCTTTAGTCATTCAGAGTCATTCCACTGAAATGTTGATTATCTGTAGGCTGTAGGCCCTTTTAAAAACTATCTACACAAGATAGGTTGTGACGTTGTGCATGTCGGACAAAAAAGATTTGCTTTTATAAAAATATTAAGACTTTACACAACAGTGTTGTACTGAGTTATTCAAGCAAACCTAATATGACACAAATGTCATGTAAAACTGAACAACAATCTGTGTTTTATCATAAAGCACGAGTTTGTGAAATAACTTCAGTGAAAGAGAATGTATTTATAGCAGCTGTTACTGGTCCACAGTCAGGCATAGCTGAATGACAGGAAACCTGACAATTGCTTAGACAGATCATCACAGTGTATGTCAGACCATCACAGTGTATGTCAGACATCAGTTATCCACCTCATAAAGCACTGCATCTTAGCAAACCTATCCCAAGTCATTTGAGACAATCTGATAAGGTTTTTAAATGCATAATTCTCCAAGCACATCAATAGAAATAATGTACTCCTATGACAGGTAAATTGCCCTGGTACACTACAAGCTGAGTTACACCATCCACACCAGGGCAGGACTGCATTAAAGAATGTGAAGATTTGGTTGGAAGCTGATAGTGTGTGACTGAGGTGAGAGAGTCTATCCTCAAAGTGATGCAAAGTGCTGTCGGTTCCTTGATAAAGCATTTAAGCCATCAACATGTGTAATGAACGGCAGAGCCAGACGACCTGCTTAGAACTGCACCAGCATTTTAGGCTGATAAGATTGAGCAAAATACCACTGGCAGACTTCAAAAGCTCCACTCAGTCTGACAGATTTATGCACCTGTGATGCTAAATGCCCTCTGATCATGTTCTGAGCCCATTTTATTGCAGAACCAATTTCCACTCGAGGATCTTGTGATGGTGTTTATGAATTATTGGACATAAGATTTTTGGTTGTACATTGCCCGTTTTCCTATATCTGACGAAGGGAATAAGGCACCACTTTCCATTTGCTCTACTGAATATAGATTTAAGTACAGCTATGTTTGATTGATGTCGTAGAAAAGTGGAGGCCCTTAAATCATAACTAAAAACTCCATTATCACATATATCATAAGAGAGCTGGTATTTTAAATTTGCGATTGAAGTTAATTGATCTACTCAGCAGGCCCTGACTGGCCATCGGGAGCACCGGGAGGACTCCTGGTGGCTTGGCAACTGATTTGGCCTTCTGCCAGCAAGCCTTATTATTTTTTTTATTTATTTCCCACACACTAAAGTGATCATTTCCAAATTTAGCATTCAAAAAATTAACTAAATAATAATAAAAACATTAATCATGGTTTCTAAATTTATTTGGGTGCATAGGATGGCCTGGGTGGGTGTGGGACTTCCCGGCCTGAAATTGTGTCCCAGTCCGGCCCTGCTACTCAGTATTTGGCATCAAGCTTCTTTGTTGGTCATTACCCACAATCCCCCATCATACAGCCCCTTTCAAAGTACTAATGGCCTTTTAATTTCACAAGCAACAACAGTTTTCTGCATACAGTTCTCTCACATGCACTCACAGATTAAAAACAGACATGTGTCTTTTGAAACAGTTGTGCTTTAATGTGCTAACTGGGGGCGAGAGGAAAAGGGTGGTGGCACATGATGTGAATGTACATCTGCTGACTTCCTGTAGCCTGTATTTATAGATGCGTTTTCAGTGCACAGCAGGTGCAGGAAGTGAACCTGTAGAGACAAGAGTAGCTGTTTGGGCCTGATTGAGGGCATAATGTGATTAGCACATTCTGAACCTGAGGCAGCATGTGCAAAAAAAGAAACATAAATGAATGTGGGCTGTTCAAAGTAATAGCATTCTGATTCATACTGCTATAAATGTTTTTTAACCTCATATTCTGTTGAGATATTTTCATATT
>JAZGTK010020706.1:0-10876 GCA_036877625.1 Ambastaia sidthimunki
CTTGCAATTAACAAATGTCCCGGGGAAAATATGTTGTTCTGACAGGTTAACTGCAAGCCACGTACTCAGCTGATCAAAATAACTTAGTTTGCTCTCTAGTAAATGAGGCAGTTTTGAGAGGGGTCTGATTACATCAAGAGTCTTGGGTTGTTTAGCTGACGGGGTGTTGATAGAGTTCGGACTGGCTGCTGTTTGTGTAAATAATTCTTCCTAAGTTTTTCTCAGACTTCCTGTCCAAGCCTGGTTCTTGGTGCGGAACATAATGTTTTTGCTGCATTTTTGGCAAAGTAGCAGAGAACTTTGATGTTTTCATCCAGAAGGGAAATTGCCTCATTAACTTACTGACTATAATGATTCCACCTGTTTAGCACTGGGGTTGAAATAGACCACCCAGACTAATCACAGCAGTTTTTGTTCCTTTGGGAAGGTTGTGCAGGATATTCTAATGAAATGTGTTGAAATGTTATCAGCCCTACAAATGCACTTGACCAAAGTGTGCAGGTACAATATGTAAATGACTCAAATACAAGAGGACAGGTCAAAGGTTACATCCACAAATGGATATATATATATAAATATATTTAGACTTAGTGATCGGTGTCAGCATGTGAAGAAACTTTCAACCAGTGTAACAAAAAATGTTTCTGTTCTGCTTTTAAGAAATGCAAAGCCAGTTTTCCTGCTTTTTCCAAATGTGCCTTCAAACGTAATGTAAAGTTCCAGATTCTCCTTGCTGGAATAAGGGCATGTCATGTTGAATTATGTCTCTTCCTCGTGAGTTGTGGAGCAGTAGGTCGCTTGACCTTGCAAAAAGCAATTAAGATTGTGTGTGTTGCCAGCATCATCCGTTAGCCCGCAGGCATTAATCGCAGGCATTTTTGGGAGACTTTGACTTTATCGAAAGAGCACGATCATTAAATAGTTTTAAATTGCTTTTGCACACTTTGTAGCCATCACCTGACCGCTAACAGTTTTGCACTATTGTTAGAATATGCTTGTGTGAATGCGTGTGTGAACATGCACTAATGCACTAATCTATGCAAAAATTCTGGCTGTTTACATTTGAAATTTCTGATTTGTCATCGCCATGGCACCCAAAGCAACGGTCCTCTGTTTAAGTTTGTTATTCTCACGGCTGTCTCTCTCAGATCAGATCCACACGTGCATATGAAACAGGTCCCGGTGTTTTATCCCTGTTTGCCTGCGTGACCCCTGTACGGCAGTTTCACTACCCATGCCTTGATTATGCTTTTCATCCAGCCACCAATAAATTGCTTAGTAGCTTATAAATCATCAGTGCTTACAAACGATTTCGCTCGTGCACCTGCGCCGCAGCGGCTCTTTCCTGTCGGGCTGGAACACGCTGGAACAAAAGCGTCACACCTGCCACTTAAGCTGCGGCCGCATCCGTCCCCCAATTAAAGCTTGAAATGATGCAAAAACCATCTTTTTGTCCCAACTCGAACCAAAACATCCTCCACACTCAGTTGTCAAAAGGCGAAAAGCATCATGTGGATACATCTAATGGGTCTCAACAAGGCCATTTTACTCTGTGATAGAGATACTTGATACAGAAGCATATGAATGTTTATTCTTTTGGAGGGCGAGAGTTTTTTTTTACCCATAATCCCTCGCTGTGTGCTTGTTCACAGGTTTTTGTAGGAGGAAGCCTGAAATAGGCTCCGCTATCACACTTTGGCCCAATCGGCAGTGATGGATGGACTAATTGATGTGAAATTATCACACCATTAGTTTTTGGGCTGCTTCAGATCGTCTGAGTGCTATATTTAGATGGTGGTGTGTTATGGTGGCATGGACAAGTCAGGTTGTTGGAAGACTATTTTGGTGTGAGGACCTTCTTGGGGAATTTTAGATTAAGTTAACACAGATGAGGACCTAAGAGCAGCTAAGGTCTAATATCTACTAGGCAGATATTAACTACACATGCTTTGAGCTATATTTCAATTTGGCACATGATGACAAAAAATGTTCAGGGAGGTTTCTTACTGGCAAAGTCAAAAGAGCCCACAAGTCTGTTATATTTTTATCTGCCTTAGCAAGCACCACTGTAGAAGAACTGTAGACCTGGCACTTCTACTCATTCTTTTCCAGTTTTCCCAAATGTGGCAAATTGTAATTGTCATCAAAATGTTGAAGGAACACAAATGAAAGTATAACAAAAATGAAATCAGGTCTTTAGCTTTTTTATTGTAGTCACAGGTTTGCCTAGATTATAGCTCTGCATACTGGGGAGGTTAAAGAGATGGATAGTTCCAAAAATGAAAATTGTCCATCGTTTGCTAACCTTATGTAATTCCAAACCTCCAAAGACTTATTTCTTTGGAACACAAAAGCAGATGTTTTTAGAAATGTCCGTACAATGGAGGTCACTGTTGTTTGGTTACCAACATACTTCAAAATATCTTCTTTTGTGTTTCACAAGCAAAAATGTCAAACAGGTTTGGAATGACATGAGGATGAGTAAATGAGGACTTTTCAACTGCCCACTTTTCAACTCCATTGGTGAACTGTCCCTGTAAGCATAAGCCTTTAGATGAAATGCTTTTTAGAGTCATTAGTGTGTCCAAACTTTTGACTGCTGCTGTACGTGCATATATAAACTAATGATATATGGGCTCATAAGTGACACATTCATGCAGGTGTTGGAGAAGGTACATTATACGGTCACATGTTTGCCACTGATGCTCTTCACATCACTGTTCTCTACAACTGATGAATCATTCATCTGTGTCTGCACACATAAATCTCCCCGCTGCCCGTCGCCATCGGCAACCGTGTCATTAGTTAGTCAATGGTATCGTTTGGGCTCTGCCTGTGTACACAGCGCTAGCAAGAGTGTTTTAACTTTTACCAGCAAATGACTGTCCACACAAACACGTTTATCTAGCTATTTAAATGAGGACCTACAGTGGAGATGTTATGGACTTGTTTATTTAATGCTGTTTTTATATAATGCTGGTTTTAATAATAATTATTAGACAATTTGTCTTTTTTAAAAAGTTATATATTGATATTTTTGTTTTTTATTTAGATTATACACAATCTTTTATCTTTTCAAATGAAGGTTTCCACAATTACCCTTAACCTTTATGTGCCTCACTTCTGAGGACAAATTTTGTCCACAAACAAAAGCTAAGCTAAGCCCGCCCCCTTACACACACACACACACACGCACACACACACACACGCACACACACACACACGCGCACGCACACACACACATTGATTACTCCTGAGTCATATCTCTTAGTAAAACATGGATAAATGATTGAAACTGATATCTGGTTACAGGTAAAGCGTTATTAGATTGCACAGTTATTTCAGAACAGTTGAATTTTCAGTGGATGTGTGTTTAGTTTTCAGGCAGGACTAGTTTAAAGCTGAACAGACTAGTTCATCGCATTCCAGAGCAGCTTATATCTTCCTGTGAACACCTGTAGACACCACTTCAGTGAAGCTTTCATTCCCACGGGAATAAACGGTTTTCCCTTCACACACTCTAACAGTAAACAGTGATGATCCCAGGATATCATGATCTCAGTAATGATGTTTGTGGAGTCATTTGTTTAATATACAGCAACATTACACAGTTTTTCTGTCTTTGCTTGTCCTCTGTTTGTTTCTCCTCATTTCTGATGTTTGCACTTCTGTCACAAGCTCGCGCTTTGCTGACGCTTGTGTGTTTTAAAATGTGTGAACCTGTGATTTAAACCTCTGGTGTACTACAGGAAAAACTACCACAGCTGTCTGTCATTCCATCAGTGTGGGGAGAGACATCCTTCAGGGAATTTCTGATTCCAGTTTGACCCATGAAAACATGTTATTTGGGGACCCAGCTAACAGGGAACATCCTCAAAACGTTGGCTAACGCTCTCTAAAGTTATCAAAAATGTTCTTGCAGTAATGTTAGTAGAACTTTTTTTAACTACTTTATTTATATATAAATATTTCAAATTAACCTTCAAATAACCAAGCAATAACATTTTCAAGTGTTTTGTTATTTCATAGAAACATTAGGGAAACGTTCTTACAGCCTAAAATTGCTAGCTGGAGAAGAAATCCACACTATTCCAAAAAGCTAATACCAATGTTTGGTTAATACCACTTGGTTAATACCAAGGAATGTTTTACAGTATTGAGAGAAATAGTGTTTAGAGTGATAGTTTATCTTCTCTCAGTGATACATCAAGAATTGAGTTCAGTAGTAACGGACACACCCTCCCTTACTCGTCTTTCTGGGTCAATTTGTGAGTTTTCAGACAAAGCTGAACATTTCCTTTCTGAATGTCACTTTGAATTTGGCTCTGGAAAGCCTCCGTGTTCGCCTCTGCGGATCCTGAGCCTCGGTCAGTATTGCCCAGTGGGAGTCGTTCTTGTTTTGGGCGGATGAGTTGTCCTGTCAGTTTAGTCATTGGTCAGTTTTTCGCATCCTTTAGCCCTGGGCTGTAGACAGAATTCACCGTGACAGTTTTAGGAGCAGTGAGGAACCGTCCCCACTATAGTACCATAGTCTCACCAACAAATCATTTTATAGACCTAGCATGCTAGTCACCCACGATTCCTTTTAACGCTGGTTTGATCTGTCAAATCGATGGACGCTTTTAACGTTTTTGAAAAAGGACCCGTTTAAAAAAAAAAACCCAATCCGAATGAATTGTATTTCTTTCTCTATCACTCCAGAATGTGTTTTTTTAAGTGGACTGCCAGAAACGCTACCATACTGTTGCAAACTTTTATTAAAAAGAAATGTTTATAGTGCTTTGAATTCTTGAGGTATTTAACCAATTAATTCCTCTTGTTTAGCCAATCACAGAATCCTTTAGTGGTTTTATGTTATTGTTGGCAATATATTATTTATTTGAATGTTCACTTGGACTGGATTTGACACCAGAGTGAGAGGATAAAATGGCCGCCGGTGGAGAATAGATGGCTGAATAGATACTGTAGGCTCAGTCTGATATGTGCCCACATACTCAGAGAGCATTTGTGTGATTTTATCTCAGAGATGAACATTAGCCTGTCTGGTGAGCAGAGCATTAACTCAAGCATGGAATTAAATAGATTTGGGGCATAAAACGATTAGGTTCAGTGCTATTAGCTTTTAATGGGTTTGAGTTTGCCACAGACCCAGCTAACAATTTTAGGTTGTAAGAACATTTCCCTAACGTTTCCATTAACTAACAAAAACGTTAAAGTTCTAGGATCGTTCAAAATGCCCAGTTCTTTAGACATTGTATTTGCAATATTGCTTTATTAAAAGAACGTTATTCAAACAAATGCTTAATTTGGTAACATTTTTAAAACATTCCACTAACTACTTAAGAATATATAGAATATTGATATGTATGATATATAGCATTAAAAATGTTTTACTAACTTTACTGCAAGAATGTTAACTTACAGAGACCTTTTAGAGAACTTTGTCAACATTTTCGTGAACGTTCCCTGTTATCTGGGGGGCCATGGAGCGTGTGGTGGTAAGCTAAATACTTTCTTTTAGATGAACAGATTCAAACTGTTTTAGTAATTGCGATGTATTAATTTAATTGTAAATGGGATTTACTGAAGACAATTCTCAGGTGGAGCATGAAAGCAGATGAAATTATCAGCACAGGTAGGAGTCTGAGATCAGCTCAGAGATGTATTTTGATGTTCCTAATGACAGCGAAAAAAAAAAACATTAGCATTTACTGAAACTCTGTAACCCCAACTTGTAAAATGTCAACGTCCATATGAAGCAATTCGTTCAGACAGGAGAATTTTTGTGTGCATATATGTGTGTTTAGTCGAACACACAAAGTCAAAACAGTATCTTAACTCAAAGCTCTCTATTTGTCCATTCGTCTGTTGTAATTGCAGGCTTTGTACTTTCACAGATGTCAAAAATGTTTCAAATAAAGTTCTAACTTTCTAGAACATGACCCAGAGAGACACATTATCTGAGACCTTTGGTATTTACTCACAGTAAAAAGCATATCTTCTCTCCAAATAGAAAGTGCTTTTTTTCCACTGGATTTTATGTCATGATATTAGCAGGCGGAATGGAAATACAGAGGGGAGTTGAAACTTGAGATTTTGTGTGGTTTATTTGTGGGTGACTGAAGCAGGGAAGGGGTTGCGCTGTGTGACATCTCTTCGCGGGTCCAGCGAGCAGACACAGAGCGGGAGTCGTGCCCTTTAGCCAAACCGTAACCGACTGTCAGCCTTTGGGTGTCTCTCAAGAGGCTATGCTAGTTAGCGCTATCTGTCAGGCTGCGTTCGCGCCAACAACCGCCGTGTTTCTGCCCAGAGATGGAGGGGGTGAGAGAGGAGCCCCAGAGAGAAGCTGTCATCCTTTATTCTCTCTCTCTCCTTTGTTACTGATGCCAGTGAGGGCATCTTTCCTTCTAGATGTTCAGCCGGTGAAGGCCAGCCTGGAGAACGGTGCATCTGTCTAGAGAGTGTCACTCAGGTGAAGCAGAGACTGCTCCCAAAGGGCCAGAATGCATTCATTCATGGCGTTAACCCCACAGTACCTCCAGCACTCTGTCTGGGGCCGACACATTACACACAGATACACACACACACACACACACTTGTGGTCTGTGTGTCTCTGAGAGACTCAGCTGAGATATGATAGGTTACTCTGAGCACTGTTGTGAGGGAGAACCCTGGTTATATTTGGGGACCTCCTCATGCTTTGTGAGCCAATGATATTTTGGTTAAATTTAGAACTTTTAGAACACGTTTTGCATAAATGCGTTTAAATAAAATCACAGTCGGAAAAACTGTGTGTTGCACGCGGAAATTTTAATTGCTGATTTGTGTACACAGCGGATATAAAACAAGCATGCTGGTCGTTGTGACAACTCCTGCAGCCTAGCGGTGTCATGCTTTGTGTGTGTGTGTGTGTGAGAGTGTGTGTGAAATGACTGCACCCCACTGGTCATGATCAACCAATCACAAAACTCCAGCTTAACCTGGTTCCTTTAACACGCTTAACAAAACATTCACCTTTGTGTGTAAATGGAGTACCGTGAGAGCACAGGAGCTTGGGGAAGAAAGATAGTTGGGGAGGGAAACAGGAAGAGGAAGTGAGAAGCGCATGACAGGAAGTGAGCTGGCGAACAGGAAGAGGAAGGAACTGTAGTGGGAATCTCTCAGTTGTGGATGTTATTTCAGGAAAAGAAGCCTGAGAAACAAATTTGGAGAGGAATGAGGTGTTTAGGGTTAATTGTGAAGAAAAGACGGCAGTTTTGGGGAGGTTAGGGGATTTATGAGCCGAAGATGACATACTGACGTGAGAGAAATTTTCTTCAACAACACTATCTGCACCTCTTGGTACTAATTGACTCTTATCTCTTGGTATCTGTAAACAGTCCGCTCTGTGAACTGCAAAATGAAGAAAGCCATAGGAAGATCGCTCAGTAAAAAACACTCCATAAATGAGATTTATATGCAATACATTTCCAGAGTGGCTGTTTTAATTTGTCAGTCACCAGCTGTCTTATCATTTAAACATATAAAGGCATTCAAATGGTGTCTGGTTTCTAATGGCCAACCAAAACACAAAGCCAATTACTCTTCATGTTCCAAAGCGCAGAGTAAAAAAAATACTTTCTTTTGACCATTTGTTTGATTCTATCGAGAACAAAGCTGAAATAAAGACAATTTAAAGGGGGAAAGATTAGATTAATAGGGACTAATTAAGACGACGTTCTTCTTTTCTTCCTCTGTGTTTGTAGAACGAATAATTCATTGGTTGAAAAATGACATTTCTAATATTTCATAAGTGTTTCTTTCTTCCACACATGCTTTTGAACTTCCACAATCTGAATAATTTAAGGGCAGATTGATGTTGATCCTTCGTGATTTTTGATCTATTAGTGCAATAAATTGTTTTTAATTTGTAGTTGCATGTACACGTGTCAAACTGATGTCTTCAGTCATTAAGCTGTTTACTTGTCTTGCATTATTCTAATGTTTTTAAGATGTTACAGATATTATTTAAGAGTATTTAAGCATTATAAAAATGCAGGTTTTAAGCACTTCTGTGTAAATACAAGCTAGGCTGTGTCTGTTTCAGGCCTGCATTTAGCTTTCATCCTCACCATGTGACTAAATGAGCTCCAGAGGTGGGCCACCATGCCGGTGTGAATTCTGCATTCGCACCTGGGTCTTGCCAGGCCCCTGTGGACCGGAGACCCCAGCTGGAGACAGGCTTAGGAGGGGATCAGTGTTTATGAGGGGGGTGGTTTGGCCACGCTGGTCTTAGTCCTGTGACAGAAGTGTTTCTCTGTGTTTGTAGTGTGGGTTTGTATACGTTTACACAGCTCTGTAACCTTGAAAGTGCGGGTTCGACTCCCGCCGTCCCCTCGGTTTTGTTTGAAGTGCCCTGGCGGTTTTTTTTTGCTTGCCCTGAAACTCTCTTCAAAGGGCCTTTGGCTCTGCCCTCTGATAAACCGCAGAGAGGTTGTTTACACTGCGCAGAGTTTGAAGTTTGTGAGAGACTGTGTGAGGGGTTGTTAGTTTTCTGTTAGTGATCCTGCAGGATTAAGACGTGAGCAGTGAAGAAAGTCCCAAAAGCAGTAAAACCATCACTGATGTTCTCTGAATAATTATTATCATTATTAATTTTATTGCTAATGTTAAATTAAATTGATTTTGTATATTAACGTTCATACAACTGATTAATGTAATAATTATATTTTATATGAATACAGTAATATTGATTAAAATGACATTAATTTTGATAATCTGAATCAGTTTTATTTTTTTGTTTAATTTTATGTTTTGTGTGTTGGATATTTCAGTGGCATTGAATACAAACCACCCAATAAAAATTCCAAATTTAATCTTTGTATTTTACAATTAAGCAGTTTCACGCAAGCAGCAGTGTGCAGTGTGTAAAATATATTTAGCATTTTGTGCGATATTGGCACGACAAAACTGTACGTTTGTGCTGCCAATGTGCTTGCAGCTCAGCTGTGTATGATGAGAACTGTACAAATGAAGTAAACAATTAATATTAACACCGTCTTTCACACTTAAACGTGTCTTTCTGTTCTCATTCAGGGCTGGTGTGTGTCTGTGCTCAGCAGGGAGTCCTGGACGTGTCCTGACTGTTGCGTTTTTGTTAGTATTTTATTAACTAGTCCTGATGAGATAAGAGCAATGACTGAATACGACATTTCCCTCTCTTTATCTGTTCTGTCATTGGTCACCTCACTCTGTTGCTCTTCTATGGAATCAAGAGCACAAAAAAACAAAAAACAGTCCTAACTTGTTACTTCTGCCGTAAAAGTGTGTTTTTTCACACGCAGGGCAATGAAAGCGGGAACTCTCGGTTGGTGGTGGCTGAAATATCCCAAGGTAAAACACCAAGGATGCGGCTGGTCCCTTTGATCACACAAAACACATTACACCAGAGTCTGCTCCAGCAGAGACCAGATGGCCATTAAATTTGCCGTTTAATTTTTTACTGCCATTTTTTGCTTAAACGTGGCTCAAAGATTTACAAGTTCTTTTATCGCCATCATTTAGGAGGCCAAGCGTGCTGATTAGAAGCGTGCAGTATGCAACAACAAGCAAAGAAACGCTTCCAGAATCACTCATCTTTTCTATAACTCTCTACAATCAAACCCAGTTCGCCTGTTTCGAATCCTGTTAATGAGCGAGCCTGACTAAACAAAGTCTGGCTATAGACTGGTGTGTGAATTGAATCTGATTAAGCCTGATTGTTAAGACCTTTGAACTAGGGTGAAATGTATAACATTGCCTATAATCTGGCTGCGGTAGTGGGACGCAGGTCTCTGCGGTATCGTCTGGTTTATTGGGCAATAATACGAGTCTTTGTTTGAGTGTGTGTAAGTGCATTTCATGAAGGAGAGACACATTTACAGCTGTGTGCAGTTACTGTAGCACAGTTCTGCTCAGACAACAAGCGGCGAATGTCACACCTTCATTCGAGCGTGTCGCAAATACTCGTTAATCTTCATGTCAATCTTCACAGACGTGCAGGTCTAATTACCCCAAGCTTGATTAGTCGCCGAACGCAGCGTTGAGAGGGCAAAAAACGGCTTGTGTTCGCCTTAGCGCTAACTGACCACCTGGGAGCAGAGAAAGATGGAAAACAGAGTTGAAACCAAAAACGTTTCACGTGCAGCTCCGCTGTTTGGGCTCAAAGTAAAAAAATACCTGCGTAAATTTACATAAAACCTGTCACTAAGCATTGCAAAGTGGAAACTATAGCCTGACCTACTTTGCAATCAGTGGCTGGCTGTCTTTGATCATTTTTTAATGTAAGAATAATTGTAGTTTATTCTGTTATTTCAGAACGGCTCTAGTGAAAATAGAAAACGAGCTATTACCGACCTTTTCTTTGTGGTAGAAAGACCACATCTGCGCTTTGGTTTACTGTGTGTTGCCATAGGAATTTTATGGAGCTTTATTACATGGAATGAATGGGGCTCTTTTGGATACAGGCCCGGTGTCGGGATTGTAGCCACCAATCCCACAGATTTCTGCGTGGCATCTCCGTAAGTATTATCTGTCAAAATACCCTGTGGAGTTTGTGCTTTCCTTCCCCTTTTGTGACTCCACAGCAGAATAAATCTAATATATCACGAGTCAATGGCCTATTGTAGTTCGTGCTTTCCTGCCCAGATGCATCTGCTGTTGATAAATGTTGTGGATTGAAATCCATCACCAGCCAGAGTTCAATGAATTCTCTCATCTTCTGTGTCATTCTGATGCTCCTGAACTCTCACCGACATCAACGTGTTTGTTGTCAGATGCAGCATCTCTCACCTTTTTTCTTTTTGTTTGTTTTTTATTTATTAATGCACATATCAAAATACATAAATAACATTATGAC
>JAZGTK010020708.1:0-10876 GCA_036877625.1 Ambastaia sidthimunki
ATGAGTCATTTAGTGACAATAACACCAGCCACATTAAACACACACAGCTACTGTATACAGCTTAAACAATTAAACAATACAGCAAACCTGAATAACAAAGACAAATGAAATAGTGAGACAGAGAGACGGAGAGAAAAACCTGTAGGCACATGTTGATACAAACAGTTCATTTGACGTCTCCAAAACGTCTATAGATTTAAACACCAATTAGGAGCTGCTCTTTATTGGCCCCGCCCCTTCAGATACAGGGTGCTACTTCTCTAGGGTCCCACACAAATGCCAGGGTGCCATTTTGAGGGGCCCAGGGCTGACTCCGGCTCCGCATGCAAAGCCCGCTCCATCAAACTACAAAGTTAAAGGCCACTGGAGACTGTCTGACTCAGTGCACGGCCCGGCACACATGACTCGATATTTATAGGAGAGCTATATATAAAATATCTGATTCGGGGAATCTCTGCTGTGCTGAAGCAGAAGTAAAATCAATGCACTTCAGATTACTGGCATCAGCAAAATTCTCAACAAAATGTTTTACTAACAAGAATGAACAGCATTGGGATGTTTTACAAGAGAATTTATGTTCTTATGTGGTGGCTACAAGAGGCAGTTTGTTCATAATGTTTATTTGTCTTAAAGAGCCAAACATTTGACCAGGAAATCTGGTCCACTTGGCTCCAAAGAACCAGGAACTCAACAGCCTTCATTTTGTGAGACAGGAAACAGCAGTGTAGCATAAAACTAAAATATTGTTGAAAATATTGCATTTTTGTAAACCAATGCATGAAGTTTTCTTTTCAGTGAACTTGGTCTGGGGACCTGCAGCTCTTAAGACATGTAAAATGTACAAAAACAATTTTAGTGTCAGTTAGCTGTTTGTGTGTTTGAAAGAGACAGGGGTGCTTGGGTTGCCAGGTATTGCGTCAGGTTTCAAAATGTCCACTCTAATAAAAGCAAACATTGTACAACTGTGGTTGACGCTCTCCACAGACCCCACAAACCGACTCACTCACACAGACTCAATTCACTTGTTGAAGACACAAAACATCTGTTTATTTATTCATCCGCTCTTGGCTGCCTGTTTCATTCACACAGTGTAGCTGTTCTCTTGTGCCCACTGACACTTACCTGGTCTTGGAGGAACCAGGCGGACGGCTCAAAGTGAGCAAACCCCTGAACCCTGGAGCAACACACTGCAGCTTGTTCTGGCCACAAACCCGTCCACTTTTTCCAGAAACATTTTTTGTTCTGCTGGTTGAAAGTCTCTTCACATTCTGATAGCATTCAGTAAATCAGTGCTCTAAATATTTATGTACGTATATATCTTCTGTGGCAGGTGCAGGACCATAAAATGTTCATCCAATCATTGCATTGTCCTAAAAAACTCACTAATCATGATGTGTGAATTCGTCTTACACTTAAAACAAGTAGTACCACAACATGCTTTGCAAAGACAGGTGTGTGTGCACGAGTATGTTTGTGTGTGTAGGTTGAATCTGCATGCAAAAACACTTCCAAATGAAGTGTCAACACAACACACACCTCTAGATTAATCAAGATAAAAATACTGAGGCTTTTTATGGGCCTCCTGACGCAGGTGTGGTGGGGAGTGTTTAATTACTCTCTTCAGATGTTTTAATACTGTGAGTCTTGGGCTGCACTGATCTGCATCTAAAAAGCTTAGCAACAAAAGGAAAATTAACTTCACTAATGGCCATGTGTGAAATGGCCCTCACTGCTCCGTTTATTGGATTGAAGCTATGAGTGGTGCCCCCCTCCGTACGGCCCCTCAAACGTGCAATAATGCCACTGGAGGATGCTGAAAAACTAACAAACGCAGGCTCTTACATGTGAACTTTACAGAAATGTCATTTCTTTATATTAATGTGGAGTGACTTGGATACAGTTATACAGTATTTCATAAGTTTGGAGTCATTATGTCTGCCCTAACTTAAGAAACATTTAAATGTAGGCATTTAGCATTTAGTAGATGATTTATTCAAATGAGTCATATGGAGGCAATAACATGAAAAGTGTAGCTGTGCCTCAGTTTATTTGTCTGGCATGTACATTCATCTGAAAGAGAGCATTTAATTTAATTGTATTTCCTCCCTCCCTCAGAAAGTGTGTTTGAAATCAAACCCTCAGTAAACACAGGCTCTGTAAAATGAAATGCGTTCAGATAACACAGTTTATAACACACACTCCTCTTCTTCATCTCTCTATCACATCTGACGCTCACACACTTCATTTTACACTCCCTCCTCAAATGCTCGTAAATTTGTGCCTCATCCAAAATTCCTGTTTATTTCTTTTCCGCTCGTATTTCTCTGACAACAATCATTCACTCTGTAAACAGCTTTGAGAGTAAATTCTGATTAGAGAACATCTCTCGTTCTTTCAGTTCTCTCGGCTGCCTTTGGTTTCATTTAAATTTTTGAATCAAAGATGAACAAAGAGATGCTTTAAAAGAGGGAATTGCAGGCGGGAAAACAAACAATAACATGCTGAATATTAAAACGTCTGCACTTGCTTAAATCTTTTTATCCGTACTAGATTTGCTTCTAAACGTAATGAGCTTTCTAACTACCCACTATATACAGAAGAAGCAACCTAACAATCAGAAATACTGATGGATTCAGAGATCATGAGCAGTTGAAATATTACCAAGTTGGTTTGAGTCTACAGGGTTTAAATCTGGACTCATGAGTCTGATGGTTCACAAGCCACTTCCTAGTCGTCTTTGCAGTGTGTTCTCTGGAATCGAACCCACAACCTTTGTGCTGCTAACACAATGCTCTACCACTTGAGCTACAGAACTGCAACACTAGACGACAGATCTGAACTACTGACTAATATTTACAGAAGAAACACTATTAATATTTCTTGTTTACACTGAGAAACATATTTTGAATAGACTAAATACCACATGCTGGGTTTGTTTAGTAGCTTGTTTCATGCATATGGTTTCAGAATTCTGATTATTTCTTCTAACACAAATCAGATGCTAAACAGTCTCGTATTATTAACACAGGAGCCAAACAGTAATGAAGGCGGCTGTTTCCTTCTGCGATTCAACACGAGTCTGTTTAGAAATAGCAACAGCCGCAGAAATACCTTTCAAACGCTCACATACTTTAGTAGAACAAGTTTCAAACAATATATTGAAAACATTATTCCTAAGGTGAAAAATGTTACACAATTAAAAAAGCCTGAATAACATCAGACGGAAATATGTCAAATGAAGAAGAAATATTAAAGACAAGGTCACGAATTAAATCACCAATCAAGTATTCAGAATAACCGAATTAACCAATCAAAACCAAGAGTTCCACAGAGCTGAATAATTTGCCATCGAAGCATTTCAAACACAAGAACAAATGACAGGCCAGAAACCAGCGGACATCTGCTTAACAGGTGAGCTGAGGTTGCCGGGGCAACATAAACAACGGCCTGCAGTGATGAATGAGTGTAGTGACTGCAGTGCACAGGTGGCAATGCCAAATACTGCACTCGGACGCCCGCACTCTCTCTCTCTCTCTCTCTCTGTCATGAGTGTGTAATGGAGCAGCCGCAGTGCTACAGGAGAGAAAGGAGGTCAAAGATTTAATTAGGTGGGATGAAATGTCAAGGCGAGCGGCGCTGTTTTGTCACGGGAGTGAGCTGGACGCAGGAGTGTGTGTGTCTCAAAGTACTTTAATGTGTGTGTGTGTGTGTGTGTGTGTGTCTGTGTCCGTGTGTGTCTGTGTGTGTGTGTGTGTCTGTGTGAGTGTGTGTGTGTCTGTGTGCGTGTGTGTGTGTGTGTGAGAGAGAGAGAGTAAAATGAGCAGAAATAAGACTTTGGCCCTCTTATTCATTATGGTGTGTGTGTGTGTGTGTGTGTGTGTGTGGGTTAACCATATGCTGGGGACAAATTTGTTCCCAAATGTCAGCAAAATATGAACAAAAGCTTCTTTTCAGGATGTCCTCATTTGTAAAAAAAAAAAAGCTATAAAATATAGTAAATGAAGTCTTTATAAAACTGTAAAAATGCAGAATTTCTGTTAGGGTTAGAGTGTTATATAAGGTTACATAACTGTGTATTAAAACAATGGAAGTCTATGTAACGTCCTCATTTAGATGAATAATCAAATGTGTGTGTGTGTGTGTGTGTGTGTGTGTGTGTGTGTGTTCTTGCCACTGGACACAATTCCAAATAAATTAGTCTCCAGCAGTTAACTAAATCTGTCTCATTTTCATGCCTTCATTTGCAAAGAGGTGACATAAATAAATCCTGAATGTTTTTAAGGAATCTAAAAATGCTGCAGGTCTGATCTTATGGTTTAGGTGGAGAGTGTGTGTTAAATTAAGTCTATTGTAATTATAATTAGCTCTTTAAAACAATAGAATTGTACTGCATGACCCATTTACACATACACATTACCGCATACACGCTCCCTTATGTTCGTCAGCACAGGTTCAGGTTCTGTACACGGTTCTGCAGAAAGTTCTGTCTCAACACTGATGTCTATTAAAGTGTCTACAGTCTCATTAAAGCTCGAGTCAGATGAACTGCAGGTCTGTTTTCTCTGAGTTCAACACTGGCATCAGCTAATAAAGGGCTTAATCATCTCTGACCTCACGCTAAACACAGCGTTCGCTCTTCACGCTGGAGTCGAGCCCTCCTGTGAGAAACTGCATCCCTGCCTTCAGCATCTTCACTGACTCACAACTCTTACGAGATCGCTCGCAGACGCAAACTTAGCAAAGTAACTTCGGACGATTCGACAACAACGATAATGAGCCGAGATAATTTATTCGCCGTCTGACATTCAAGGAATGTCAAAAAGATATTTAAATATCATCAAACTTACTTGGAGACGGTGCGGCTGCTGTGTTGCCATGGGAACAGGACGTTTCCGACGGCGGCGCGGTAGCCGTAAACTCCGAGCAGGCCGAACACCAGAGCGATCTTGGACACAAGGGAGCAATGACGCTGAACGAGGAGGAAGATGAGAAGAAGAGACACGGCCGCCAGCACGGAGAGAAACACCTTATGATCTCCACTGAAAAACAACACACGCAAAATAAACAACAACAAAGATGTTTGCTTTCACCTGTGCACACACACTGAATATAAAACAGCCCTGTTTGATCTGAACTTAAAACACTCACACAAGAACATCAGAACTCAAAGCCAAGCGTAACATTTCTGTCTCATGCTTCTAAACCCTCACCAAACCTGCTGACATTATCAGATTTAAAGCAAAACATGACCTGGACAATTTTTGAGTCTTTTGTATTAATGAGGACCGCCCAAAATGTTCTTACGCTGTTTTTTTAAGTTGGTTTTTATGTTTTTATATTTTTGTGAGCCAAGGCTGTAAACACACACACACACAGATACAAAACAATAAATCCTACAGTATCTGAGTTTTTTTGTTTTAACTAGTCTGAACAAGCATGCAATAACATCACAGAACTCAAACAGCAAAACACCAACATTATGCAGATAATATTAAACATTTACTTTTAAACAACATAAAAACATTTAAAAAGTATTAATGATTCAAAGTTCCTGCATCACGTGATGATAAAGTTTAGCAGGTACTGTAGTTTTTTGTAGATACAGATAAAACAGTTTCATTTTAAGGTAAAAAAGGTTTTGTAAGATCTATGAGTGACAGTGTAGAACAGGTGAGAATTTGGTTTAAGATCGTGTGTTCATGAGCCTAGAAAACTGTTCAGCAGTGTGTGTGTGTGTGTGTGTGTGTGTGTGTGGTCAGAATGCAGTCTGAGTGCTCTTCACATCTGAGGTAATCAGGTGTGGACCTACCGGGCCATGGAAAGAGGTGTGTGTGTGTGTGTGAGTGTGCGTGTGTGTGTGAGCGTGTGTGTGTGGTCAGAATGCAGTTGTGTGTATCTATGTGTGTGTGTGTGTGTGTGTGTGTGTGTTCAAAATGCAGTTTGAGTGCTCTTCTCATCTGAGGTAATCAGGTGTAGTGAGGAAGATGAGATGTGTGTACCAGAGTGAAGCAAAAATGTGTGTGTGTGTGTGTGAAGGACAGATGAGAGATAAGTGTGTGTGAATTTTTGACATGGTGCCACAGAATCTACTGCTCATCATTACCCATAGGACAGAGAGAGAGAGAGAGAGAGAGAGAGAGAGAGAGAGAGGGAGAGGAACTCTGTTCCAAATTCTAGTGTGTTGTCTTCCTGTCTATGTCCACACATAGCTGAATTCTAACCAGGTATGACACAGCAAAGCATTAACTAAGCATTTAATGTAAGTGTCTATCCTAACCAGCCATGACAGGACATTTCCAACACTTCCTTTCTATTTAAATGAGCTGGTTAGCCCCACCCACAGTAAAATCTCATTGGACCTGCTCCTCATGTTTAATAAAACACGAATGAGAAGAGAGACAGATTGTTTGTGGAATGTGAAATATCATGAAACAAAAAGGCAGATATGTGCTTTAAACCTTTCAGCCTGTGCACTGCATCAATGCCTTAAAATGCTGCCTAGGTAGTCAACTCACTACAATCTGACACAGAGCTAAAGAAAGACAGAGAGTGAGATGGAGGGGAAAAATGAGGAAGAGGAGACATGACAGCCCAGAAGTGAACTGATAACATAGACCAAGAGAGAAATTTTATTCCTGTGCTGGTGACCCTGAGTGTCTGCCTGCACTCCATCTATCTGCTACGAGACACAGCCGGAAGAATACTAATGTATCTCTCACACACACACACACACACACACCTGTGCACAGGCATAAATGCGTATTCCAGAGTTGGGTTTTAAAATAAGCGTGAGGGCATGTTTGATTGTCACAGACTGCTTCAGGAACGTGTGTAGTTCTCTTCTCAAACTCTGAGCGTTTTAAAGCCTTATAGCTGAGCTGTGAAGAAGGTTCGAGAAAATAGGCAGAAAAATGACGCTGCCCTCAAAGATACCCTTCTTTTGACCAAATTCTAAGGCAGCTTGGCAAATATTCTTCATAAATAAGGCAATCCCAGAATGCATTGAGACAACCTACGTAAATAAACGCTGTTTGCTAAGTACCACAAGACTCAGCCTCTCCTATTGATATAACTGAATGTCAATAAAAGGAGAAGGATTCTGGGTAATTTAGCAGGTACTACCCCGCTAACAGGGAACATTCTCAGTATGTTGGCTAATGTTCTCTAAAAGTTCTGTCAAAGTTATCAAAGAGTTCTTTTAGAATAGTTAGTTCAACTTTTTTTAACGTTCTCAAAACCGTATCTCAAAAACGTTATACAGCATTTTGAAAAGTTACAGAATTAAAACATGTTTGAATAACATTCTTATAACCAAGCACAACAGAGAGAGAACTTTCAAAATACCATTTTTCACGTTTTTGCTACATAACAGAAACGTTCTTACAACCTTAAAATGTTAGCCGGGCAGAGCCCTGGAGATTTGCATTACAATCATTTTCTTTCATGACAGTCTCTGACGCTTCACTGCTCACGGGACAGTGTTGTGCAGACCTGTCGGACACGTTTTGGACTTTTCAAATACACCTCACCTGTTCTGCACCACACGGATCTCTTCTAACAAATGTTTACTCAGCGGGTGGCAGCGGTAAGATACTGCGTTTGAACCAAAACTACGCGATGCTCATCCAATTAGACTCTTCAAACAAAACGCCGGGACAGCGCAGAAATGAGAAAGCCGTGTTCTGTCAGAGTAGAACTGGATAATACCAGAGAGGGTCAGAACAATAACACACCTGTCAATCTGGCACCAGGAGGAAATGGATAGACTGCGTGAAAGAAGAGATAATTACTTTATTTGTGCAATCGCTCTGAAGACTAAAGTTCAGCTGAGGTGTGAACTGCCTCACTGCTTTATGACGTCTGTCTATTCATCGCTTTCATAAGACGCAAGATAATGCGTTTAAATTACACCACTAACTTATGTGTGAATCAGCCGTCATTCACAGACACTCTATAATTGCTGAAGGTAGGCGATCTTTACAGAAACAATTTCTGTTACTCTGGTTGAAAGTCTCTTCACATCCTGATAGCAATCACAAAGTAAAGTGCTTGAAATACATTTATACATACATCTTCTGTAGAAGGAGCATAAAATGTTCATCCAATCATTACCTCTGCAAACTAGGTGTGGCTTTGGATATCGCTCTGAAAGCGGGGCAGGTGGGCAAAGCTAGCCTCTCCAAAACTGCTTATCGTACCTTTAACAGGGCAGTGATTTGAAGATGAGGTGGGGCATTTCAAAACATCCATCTTAAAAGGCAAAATGGAAAAGTTGCATTAAGTTTCATAACTTTTTAAGTACAGAATGTCCCAATACTGCTATGCTGACTCTATATTCAGTACATAACAAAAAATACTTTAATTACAGAAGTTCATACTTCAGGGTGTAATATTAGTATGCAAATTTGTGCACAGATGAAATGTCTCTAGAAAAACGATGTATGCGGACACCTCAACAGAAACAGCTGAAGCTCTCAGACTTTTACAGCGTCCAGCTGGATTACAGCTGATGCTTCAAAACCACGAGTTAATAAAGGCAAAGTGAACCTTCAGATCAACTCTGTGCTGTTTGCTTTTAGAACAAATGCAGGCGGAAGGAAAAACAGGAGAAGTTTTTTCTCTCCGAGATAATGCTGCCGCTCCTGAAGGAACGCTCTGAGACGAGAAATCAAATATTAATCACCAAAACAACAATGATATCAGTCATACACAGAAACAGATAAAACATCTGACTGCAGTATAAAGATCAAAGCATTGATTCAAGCTCCTCATTCAACACCACTTACTGAATCAATACGTTATTTTATACAAGTTAAAGTAAGTTAAAGACACACAGACACACACACACACACACACACACACACACACAAGACACACAGAGACACACAGACAAACACAGACACACACACACACAGACAGACACAGACACACACACAGACACACACACAGACAGACACAGACACACACACAGACACACACACAGACACACACACAGAGACACACACAGACACACACAGAGACACACATACTTGCGCTGTTTAAAAATCAAAGGCAGTGTCACACATCCTTCAGAGGCGAAACTTTTTAAATTTGTTTTAACAAGCTCAAGATGAAGTGTCAATGAAACACTTTGGTATAATAAAAACAAATGTGTTGCATTCTTTAAAAACTACAACATCGTCACAGCAGCAACATGAGACATTTTGTTCCATTAAAATCAGCTGTGAATCAAGACTCATGTGGAGTTGCTATCTGTATTGTAGATAGTTTTAAATCTGACATTTGTTGGGGTTCAACAACAGTTATATAGAAGACAGCTGTCTATGTAGGTGTTATACTGGAATTTGGAACAGAGTCTCTGTCAGGACTTAAGATCAATTCAAGGACCCCAGACGATTCTGTGTGTGCTGTAAATATAATCATGTTAAAATCCAATAGCGATACTGGACTTAAAATCTCAATCTCTTCCTGTAACCCCAGCAGACTGATACAGAGACTTCTACACATGTCCATCATCTTTCCTTTATGAATTTACTGTGATTTATTACAGCCACAATAATTATTATTCATCAGAGCTGGAGGACAGGTGAGAGAGAAACGGAGAGTAAAGGTCTCGAGTGAAGCTGAAGGCTTTTAGACGTATACAACAGGTGTTGCACTTCAGAGATAGAAGCTATTGATCCACGATATCATTAGAAGAAACATCAATATGCAGAGCAGAGAGGACAGCCAGAACGGAAGCTTTGTGTATCACGACTCAATAAGCACTTAAGATACAAAAAAACCTCATTCATATTTGTGTGCACTCTTCACATCACGATCACTCAGTAAAGTGCTCGAAATATATTTTATATACATTCAGATCTTCTATGGAAGGCAGATGATCATAAAATGTTCATCCAATCATTGCATTCGGCCCAGATGTCCTACTTTCTTTCTGTTTATGTCAAAGCTAGCTTGTTATTGCTAGCCTCTCTCCTGGCTTCTGTGAAATTCCTGCCCTACCTTTAACTGACATTATATAGGGAATAACACAAAAATAAAAATTCAAAACTGTGTGATATGGTCACTTTAAAGCACTTGAAATTTGCATCTAGAACAAATTAGCAATCAGATGCCAAAAAACAAAAAATCGAGGTATCGAGTTTTATTTATGGGCGGCTATACACAGTACACGAGGGGACACTTTAGTTTTGATCATATTCAGGTTGTTCTAAATAATGCAAGTGTTTGATACTGTTTACATTATTTTTAACCTGTGTACGGCAAATGAAAGCAGTTCTGCAGTTTCTCTGTCACACTGAAGTGTCTTTGTGTGAGATCATTCTGATATCTGATTGGCTGACCGGTCGGGTTCTGGTTAATGGGGTAAAATAACGAGTAGCACAGAGCGATGCTGGTACCAGCCAAACCATCTGCCTGCCAGTGTCACACCACTGAGACTGAGTCCAGACTCACAGATCAGACACAGCTAAGCGTCTGGAGTGACACGGCTGAGCTTACAGGAGACATTTATCAAACAAACTGCAGGGGAAATGGCTCAGAAACATTTCTGAATAAATATACATACATATATGTAGAAAACTAGATGGTTTAACCATTTCTTATAGGTCTTTCAAATTTATAATGAGCTTCAACGTTTTTGCAGTTCGTTAGTCCTGTTGCAACTAATTAATTTTTAAAAACAGAGCTTGAAAAATGGTTACAATGCCAGCTAACTAATTACAAACCAAAAGATGAATAAAACTACTTGGCAGTGGAGCAATTAGTCTTTTTTTCATTAAACAATGGTTTCATTAACCAAAACGCCTACAGAACCTCCAAGCACTGTGAATATAAACCCAGTAAAATAATCGGCTAGACTTCTGCCTAAAGA
>JAZGTK010020709.1:0-10874 GCA_036877625.1 Ambastaia sidthimunki
TTTACACCCCTGTTCTGTTTCATTTTAGGAAGCTACGCTGGAGGAGCTGTTATTACCATTCAAGGCTCTGGGTTCGACCCAAACTCCACCAGAGTTCTCATCTGTAACAGAGAGTGTACCGTGAGCCCACAGACTTCCACATCCACCCGACTGTACTGTGAGGTCCCATACAACAATGGTACATGTTATTTCCTCAAAAGCACTGCACGCAGTATGCGTCTGGAAATGTTGGGTTTTCTGTAACAACTCATCTGAACATCAGAAAATATGTAAAGTGATTTGGTGTGAAAAGACAAGTACGGCAGGAATGCCAAAATTTAAAAGAGCAAAACGTTACAGATGAGAGAAGGTCACGGATGATTTGTGAGATGTCATGAGATCTGTCTGTCTGCAGGAAGTCAAACAGAGCAGGTCTGTGTGGTTACGCTGATGAATGCGGCCGATCGAGTCAACCTGACAAACGGTTACACATACAGAACCTCTCTAACGCCTCTGATCAGTGACGTCACGCCACGCAGGGGCGGAACCGCTGGAGGCTCCAGACTCACAATCACTGGATCAGGTTTCAGGTGAAAGATTGTCACCTGCACAGTTACACACACGCAACCTGTAGTGACAGAAATACCCCAAATATAAAACTACAATAACATTACGACGAAGAAAACAAACAAATGTGCAGGACACTGAATTAAAGCTAAAAAAACTATAAAAACAAGATTAAAAGAACAAAGAAGAACACAACAGACCACAAGTTCTACAGACTGTTTCTGTGAAATGTGTCAGTTCTGTTTGCATAAAAGCTTTTAACATGTTTATGAGGTACAGTATTAGATACATTGTTGTGAGTTTTGTCACGTATCACACGTCCCCTGAAAATGACTTTGGATGAACTGTTTGTTTAGAAAAAAAACTATATAAACAAAAAAAATTTATTTACATTTATTAAATACATTTATTAGATAGTACAGTACATAGATTTGACAGGGACTGATTGTAACGGACTGAGTCAGGAAACTTCTCCACAAGGCTGTTTGCTCTCAAAACTAAAAATCATTTTCTCTTTCTTGTCTTGCCTGTAGTGCAAACGCCAGTGAAGTTACCGTGACGATTGCAGGATCTGTCTGCGATGTCCAAGCAGCCAATGAGACGCAGATTATCTGTGTGACCAACGAGCAGCCAAAATCTCAGGAAACCAAAGTGCAAGTGCTGATAGGAAACCGAGGAATCGCCAGAATGGTAAAAATAATAACTACAAACTAACCAGAAAGTTTTACCACACCTGGATAAAACCATATAATCTAACAAGCCAAACCTTAACCCAAACTCACCAGAACTAACTACACATGAATGTACAAGCTAGCAAATCTTTATTTTGTTGTCAAATTGTAATGAATACCCTTTTAATAAATAAATAGATAAAGCTCTTGGAGAGTTAGATCCTCAGCTGGAGATGTTTCTCCTGGTTTTCAGGACCGAGCTGATTTCTTCTACATTGATGTGTGGTCATCTCCCTACACGTGGGGTGGTCTCTCTCCTCCTGAGAAGGGCTCATTCGCAGTAATCACGGCTGGTCAGACCATCCTGTTGGACACCAGCACCCCTGTGCTGAAGATGCTCCTTATCCAAGGTATCTTCATTTAGACAAACACTACCTTAAAAAAATAAAGACATTACATTACATTTACCTCACAGTGACTGAAACAGAGATTGTAAGAGACAATAGAACCTGGATCAGGGCTAGTCAGCCATGCCAACCCTGATCAAACACACCAGGCTGTGTTCCTAAAGCCCTACAATGTCTTAAATAATGAGCTCAACTGTGCAGAGCATTAGCCCTCCAGGACTAGTTAAAATTGAGGCATGTCTCCCCAGTTATGGCCCTTAATAAACCCAAGGTCCAGTAATCCTCGGTCGTTATTCACTGATGGCTTTGTGAATGTTTCTGCTTTAAGGCGGGCGGCTCATTTTTGATGAGGCAGATATTGAGCTCCAGGCGGAGAACATTCTGATCACTGATGGTGGAGCTCTGCAGATCGGAACAGAGCAGCAGCCCTTCCGGCATAAAGCCATCATCACGCTGCACGGACACCTGCGGTCCAAAGAACTTCCTGTGTATGGAGCCAAAACCCTGGCAGTCAGAGAGGGGGTGCTGGACCTGCACGGTATGACTGATCAGTACAGCATGCTTACAAAACACAAGAAAAAATACACTCATGATACATACTGTATATATGTAGTACTGTATACACACACACACATAAATATTACAAAATGTCTATGAAAACACATTTTGCCTTTAATTTAGTTTTATTCATAAATTATATAGTCAGCATAACGAAAATGTCAATAGAATTTCAATATTTTGTAGTATTTATTATGTCACTCTTTGACACTTCACAGAATATCAGAATATCAAAATATAAGTTTGTTGACAAAATTTAACCATTCGATCAGATGTTTCTTGACAATCAAAAACCAAGAAACACATTTCATTGTGGAAAATGAAGTAATCTTCACAGATACAGAAATGACCTGCATAACAGTCCCAAAAGCTTCAGTAAAGTCAAAAAGGCTCTAGGGCGACTTCTCAGAGGTGCTAAATTTCCCTGTTACAGACACCACAGTGTGTAAGCAGTTCCCTGCAGTAAGATGCTTTGTTTAAGATTCAATTATACTTCTGTATCTCCAGGAATTCCAGTACCGGTAACATGGACTCGACTTTCCCAGACTGCACAGAATGGCTCCAGCACTCTGACGCTGGTGGATGCCGTCACCTGGAAGACTGGAGATGAAATCATCATCGCTTCCACAGGACACAGGTACACCGGTACCACCAAAACTGAGTCAACCAAATCTCTGACCAAATCAGTGTAGAGGAAATGAAATGTTACAAAGTACCAGTTTAATATCCTGTAGTTCAGTCTGTCATGGGTAACCGGTTTGATCTGATTAATGGGTTTGAAGAAACATACTGATGAAATGTAAACCTTGAATGTGGATAAATGTAATATGCAAATCCGCAGACACAGCCAGAGGGAGAATGAGATGAGGACAATTGCCTCAGTTTCAGATGATGGTAGGACCCTCACTCTGACCGAGCCCCTGACATACCCTCATCTGGGTGTGTCCGTCACGCTGGCTGATGGGACTGTTTTTGAAGCAAGAGCAGAGGTTGGACTTCTTACCAGAAACATTGTTGTCCGTGGATCCAACAACGTGGAGTGGAACGATAAGATTTCAGCCTGTCCTGCTGGATTCAACACAGGTTTGGTTGTTTTTCATCTTGAACAGAAATACGGTAATGAAATGTAATGATGAATGTATGACTTGCTCATTATAAATTTACATGGCTAAAAAATTGATATATTTGCTCAATTTTTGTCATTTTTTACAGGGGAATTTGCAACCCAGACATGTTTCCAGGGACGGTTTGGAGAAGAAGTAGGAAGTGATGAGTTCGGTGGCTGCATCATGTTTCATGCTCCACAACCAAACCGAAACTTGGCAATTGGCAGAATAGAATATGTTGAGGTAACAGCTTGATAAAAACAAATAACAAATGTTTCTCTTTAGTTTCAGAATCTCTGAGACCTTTACAATAGCCAAATACAAAACCTCTCAAGCCTTAAAGATGTCCAGTCTGTGCATTATATTTCAATCGTGGCATTATTTTCATCCCTGTCTTTCCTCCTTCAGGTCTTTCACGCTGGACAGGCGTTCCGTCTGGGGCGATACCCGATCCACTGGCATCTGATGGGTGACGTTCAGTACAAGTCATACGTGAGAGGATGTGCCATCCATCAATCCTACAACCGAGCTGTGACCATCCACAACACCCACAACCTGCTGGTGGAGCGAAACGTCATCTATGACATTAAGGGCGGAGCTTTCTTCATTGAAGACGGCATTGAGACCGGAAACATCTTGCAGTACAATTTGGCTGTATTTGTAAAACAGAGCACAAGTTTGCTAAATGATGATGTAACTCCAGCCGCGTACTGGGTCACCAACCCAAACAACACCATCAGACACAATGCTGCGGCTGGCGGGTCGCACTTCGGTTTCTGGTACCGCATGCACGACCACCCTGACGGTCCGTCTTACGATGTCAACATCTGTCAGAAGAGAGTTCCACTTGGACAGTTCTTCAACAATACGGTGCATTCGCAGGGCTGGTTTGGATTGTGGATCTTCCAGGAGTTCTTCCCTATGCAGAATGGGTACTGCTACTCCTCAAGGCCAGTGCCGGCTGTCTTCCGCCGCCTCACTTCCTGGAACAACGAGAAAGGTGCTGAGTGGGTCAATGTAGGAGCTGTGCAGTTCAGTGAGTTCCTCATGGTCAATAATGAGAAAGCCGGAGTGGAGACCAAGAGGATCATTCGGAACTACGTCAGCGGATGGGGGCTGGAGGGAGGTGCGGCCGTGGTCAACAGCACCATAGTGGGTCACGTAGATGAGCTGGGACTGGGAAGTGATTACTGCACCGCTCATGGTGTTGTGCTGCCTCTGGACGATGGCATGAGTGTCATCAACACCAAGTTTGTGAGCTTCAACCGGGCGTCGTGCGCAGCTGTCGGCGTGGCAGGAATAACCGGTACCTGCTCTGACCGCTGTGGAGGCTGGAGCGCCAGGTTCAGTGGGATCCAATACTATCAGTCCCCCAACAAGGCTCGGTTCAGATGGGAGCATGAGGTGGTTCTTGTAGATGCTGATGGATCTCTGACAGGTATAAACCCTGCATATTATTTCAGACTGAAAGATATTACAACAAACACTGCACAAAAACAGAGCTGAGAGCACACACTGAAATGTGCACAGCCAAAATAACAAAGTACATTTTGCGCTGGGATGTACAAAAAGAAGTCAGAACGGTAAATGTATATGTAACGCTGTTAAACAGATTATTATAATAGTATAAGTATTATCAGACAAGAGGACAGTCAGAAAAGTAGCTAAGATCAAAATGATATACTTGCAGTCTGCAAAAAACAACAACAACTAACTCTCGTTGTTTAAACGAAGGGAACATTAACTATAAGGTGGTGCCGATGAGTAACCTGCTGGACCCCAGGCACTGTTCTCAGGCAGCAGACTGGAGTGTTGGCGTCTCTGGAGCAATATGTGACAACACCACTAACTTCCACCGCCTGGTTTTCAACAATCCCCAGCCGTACTCGCTGTGGGCTAACAACGTGATTCTCACCAACTCCTTCGGTAGGGTTAAGAAAATAAAGTCTTTTATTGAGGAGAGATGTGTGTGCATTTGTCAGATGTGTTCCTGTAAAGCTCATAAATCTCTTTTTAGGGTCATGTGTGTTACCTTTCCTGAACAAGCTTGTGACCCACACAAATGGCTGGATGGCGTTGTTGCCGACAGGACAAACCTACAACTGGTACTTTGAGCGCGGCTCCCAAATCACCAACATCTCGTACAGTGGAATGATCTATGGCTTTAAGGTAAAGTGTGCACACTACACAATATTTATCCTTTCATTTGTTGAGAAATAAGTTATAAAAATAATAATATTGTTCCAAACCCAGCTGCAGTTTCTGTGCATTATTTAAACAAAAAGTTGATTATGAGAAGGACTGTCAAGATCCCACATGTAACACTACACAAGTGGCACTTATGCGCTATAAAACCAACATTTTATTGTGTTCTTGACACCAAACTCTCACACAGCTACAGACTGCTTACATAGTGCCTTTTGTTTTTTGTCCTTTTTAATTTTAAATTTTAAATGACCCAAGTAAACAATAAACAATTTTTTATTTGTAGGTGAAAAACTATTCCTGTAGTTTTTTAAAATCATTTACCAAGTCTTATTCTGTTTTCTTTCCTGACAGCCAGAGAATTATGTTATTCTGAATCACAACTTGACTCAAACTCCTGACCAGTTCCAAATTATAGACATGCGAAATGGTTCCTCTCAGCCCCTGAACCACACAGTGAATGTAAATGGGGACTGGTACTTCAACCAGTCCTCAAACAGCCTCTATTACATGGGTAAAACTACTCATCACTTCACCCAAAACATTTTAGAATGTTACCTTTATTTATAAAGAAAAACATTAAACGTTTGTTCAATTTTGACCGCAGTGTCTGGAAGAGACCGAGCAGTTAGCCGGAGGAGAAGGAACAGTGTGGACCGGGCGCTTCTAGACAGATCCGTGTCCTTCAATGTGTATCAGTGTTACTATCCAAAGTGCATCACTCCAACACAACCTCCACCAGCCACTCTGGCCCCTCTGCCCGGCCGCAGACCTGCAAACTTCATGTACAAACACACACTTGATCAGCACACTTGTTTTTAAATATTTTCACATTATCTGTTGTTTGACTGTGTGCACAACATGTGTTAAATATAGTTTCTGGTCAAATACATCGTTTTGGAGGTCAAGTCCAGAAAACAACTTCACTGTTCCTCAGACCGGCTCTGATGTCGTCATTCCGTCAGGTAAGCAAATCTAGTTACACAAATCCTGTGACAAACAGACAACAGAGCTGTTGAAGAGTTTATTAATAAGAAACAAAAGATCATTTTAAAAACTGATTCATGGTCTCCCTCTGGAATTTTCTTTTGTTTTTTTAGGAATCCTAAAAAAAAGCTTTGCTTTTTTTGTCATTTACTTTTTATCTGTAAATGACAGTCACATGAAATTGAATTTGTGTGTTTTTTTATATTGTTATATCCACCCTTACATTATGACAGAAGATAAATGATGTGGATCAAATGTTAAAAGCTTAAGTAACGTTAACTACTAATATTTTACTCACAGTTTACAAACTGTTATTCTAAAAATCTCAGCAAATCCTGAGGAACGTGATGATCTGATTGGTCCACAGACTGATGCCTGAGCAGCTGAACAGACTGTAGTCAGCTATAAGAGAGTTCTGTGATGTGATATGCAGATGTAAGTGTGATGTGCTCACAGATGTGATAATGTCTTTGTTTTGAAGGGAAATGGGTGGTTGTAGACATTGGAATTCCTTCTCTGAACAAGCTGACAGTAACTGGAGTTCTAGAGATTCCAGATACGAATAACAGCACCTCCACCCTCACTGGTTCACAATATAACAACATCATTCTGAATGCCACATACATCTCCATTCAGGTAAGAATATATCCACATCCGGACCGAGGGCACATTTATTCACTTTTCATTTTTTCACTTTAAGGGGAATACCATACAGAACGTTGTTTTTTTGTGTTATTAAATATTGTTTTAAGGATTTATAAAGATACATTTGAGCAGTTCATGTGTTTGTGCATGTCTGCTGAATCAGGGAGGACGTCTGATTGCTGGGTGGCCAGATGAACCTTTCAGAGGTGAACTTCAGATCATCCTGAGAGGAAACCACCTCACACCTGACTGGGTTTTGCCTGGAATAAACCAGGGCTCTAAAGTTCTGGGTAAGAGTGTTACACAGACAGCTCAGGTTCTTGGAGATGTACTTTTTTAAACGGTCTGTGTTGAGGAACTCTTTTGAAGAGTCTTATAAATGTTTGTTGATGGAAACGCTCTGTGTTTCAGGCGTGTTTGGATCTCTTGATCTGTATGGTTTGCCACACAATGTGTATCACACTAAACTGGCTCGCACAGTCCAGGCAGGAAACAGAAATCTCTCGCTGGCGGAAGCCGTTGACTGGAAGGTCAGAAGCTTTTTAATAACGTAACAGCTCTTACAAACACCTAAGAGAACCAGGACTGTAAACTTCATTGATTAAAAAAAGCAATTGACTGCACAGCTGGTAAAGCTGTCAGATTTTAACTGTGTGGTATCAGATCTCCTCACATGAGCACTTAAAACTCTGTTCACATGAAAACATGTTGTGTTGACTGTTTTCCGTTCAGGCCGGGGATAAGATTCTGCTGTCCACCACCAGTTATGACCCATGGCAGACTGAAATACGCACCATAACTGCAGTCTTAGATTATGGACGCACACTGATCCTGGACCAGCCTGTATCATACACACACACGGGTTAGTCGGTTAGATCAGGGGTTCCTAAACCTTTATCCATTTAAGCTTATTAAACTAAACAACTGCATATCTATTAAAACTATAGCTATGCAACCTATACTTTAGGAAAAGCTGCCCTATGTCCATTATAGTTAATCTTATCCGGTGTGTTTAATTTAATACATTCACTAATTATAATAAATTCCTTTGACTGTAAAGTAGTCTCAAATCATTTCATTGTTTTGTAGTTAAAGCACTCAGCTCTTTAATAAAATATATCAAATATATTTATAATACATTATAATATTTTAAACATTAATCATTGTAATGTGAATAATTGTACAATTTAAATGCATTATCTAATACATAATATGGCTGTGATCATGTAGCACAAAACTACAGTGTACCAGGATCTTCTAGAAGCTATCAGCTCACGGGCAACGTGGGTCTGCTGTCCAGAAACATCAGGATCATTGGGCAGGAGTATCCAGCCATGAGCACACAGTCGTACGGAGCCAGAGTTCTGGTGGGAACCTTTTCCAAAGCAGGAATTACTTACAGAGGTATAAACCTTATAATAAAATATCATTGAAATAACAGACAGGAGGAAGTTGAGTCAGGTTGACGTTGAGCGACAAATGGAGAAGTTAACTTACACACTTCATATTTGTGTCAAAATCATATTTGTGCAGCGTAACTTAAGCTGATCTGTGATCCTTCTCATGTGTCTGTCACAGGAAAAGCCCAGATCAGAAACGTGGAGTTCTACCACACAGGACAGGAGGGATGGAACGACCCCTCGGACCCTCGCTACTCTCTGGCGTTCATGAACCTGGGAAACGTGAGACAGGATCTTGATTTTGATTGTTACGCTGTTCTCCTGACACAGCGCAGATGTTCAGCACTGCAGTTATCCACTGAAAGCACATTGTGATGTTCTGACAGGTGGTTGATGAGTCCTACCTGAAGGGATGTGTCTTCTACGAGGGCTTTGCTCCTGGTGTCGGGGTGTTCGGAACAGACGGACTGAGTGTTGATGACAATGTGATCCATCACACTGTTGGAGAAGGTGTTGACTCAGTGGCAGCTTTACTGTTCAGTGTTAATGCAAAAAGAAGTTAAAACACAATCACAATACACAAACTGATGTAATTTATTGCTTTTCTATCCTGCAATATTTAATAAGGAATCAGAATATGGGGTGATAACTGCACTGTTCGGAGAAACCTGGTAACTATGACGCTGTGGCCGGGGTCATATAACGGAGCAGCTGAGAGTCTGAACACTGAATGGAATGCAGCCATTGAGGTGCCGTTTTCTATAAACATACAAATGCAAATTCCCATATTAAAGCTGCTATCTGTAACTTTGTCTAAAAATCAGCAAATATTGAGTTAGTACATGATAGATCAGTGTTTAACACAAAACTTACAAACTTACCTGTAATTTTATGTTTTAAACAGAGATGGCGACAGAGAGACAAAGTTTGTAGTTTGTAGCCCTAAAGTACTATAATGTTTATATAATAAACCACCAGGGTAATTTAAACAATTACATTAGCCTAACATGGAACATCAAAGTCATGGTATTAAACATCCCTGTATACTTAACAATAGTTAGGCAGAAGTTAACCACGTGTCTTAACTACAACAGTTAACTACAGTAGTTAGTTTTCTTTATGTTTCAGGTTAATGAAGCAACCAACGTGATTCTTCAGGGAAATATTGTTGCTGGTTATGAACGTGTGGGGTTCAGAATCGATGGAGAGCCGTGCCCAGGTATGACTGAGATTTATTTGAACAGATTACATGTGCTTCAAACGAGAGATAGTTTACATATCTTTATTTACTACTTTTCCACAATATGTCCAAAGGATCTCCACGTTCAGTGGCTCAGTGGAGTCAGAACGAGGCTCACGGTGGTCTGTATGGGGTCTACATGAATAATGATGGACTTGCTGGTTGCTCTCAAATCCAGGGTTTCACCGTCTGGAAGAGTTTTGATTTTGGCATTTACTTTCAAGTACGATAAAACCACAAACGTCTTTCTTGAATCAATCAATTAACTATAAAACCAAGTGTTGTGTAGAGAACTCTCAGTTTTACAGTGACAGTTCACCCCAAAATGAAAATGTTTCCATCATATAAACACCCTCAAGTCATTCCAAACCTGTATAACGTTTATTCTGCTGTGAAAGGAGATATTTAGAGACATGTCTCAGTGGTTTTGTGTTCACACAATGGAAGTCAATGGGTTGTTGTTTGGTTACCAACATACTTCAAAATATTTTGAATGACATTTGAAATGACATGGTGGGTGAGTAAATGATGGAAGAGATTTTTGGGTGAACTGTCCCTTTAATAAGTAATTATTGATATGCAGTACTTTACTCTTGTGAGTGTTATGTCGTTTCTTTGAGGAGAAATGTTTTCTTCTGACCTCAGGTGTATATGAATGTGTACATTTCTAATGTGACTCTGGTTGATAATGGAATGGGCATCATGCCACTAATCTACAGCCCCCCCTCCATCAGCCACGCGTACGCTGATAAAACTGTCCGCATACAGGTGAGCATGCCCTGATTTCAGCCAGTGTAAACACACACTTTACAAACACACTTTACAAACACACTTTACAAACACACTTTACAAACACACTTTACAAACACACTGTAAACTGTACAGGTATGAGTGTAACCGGGAAGATTCATGTTAGCTGAAGGAGTTTTCTGCTTGTCTTCAGGGTGCTCTGATTGTGGGCAGCAGCCCCAATTTTAATTGTTTGGACAGACTGGCGACAACTGAGACGTATGTTGCACTCAGTGAAGTGCACAGAGCTCCACGCCCCCCCAGAGGTACAATACAGCCAACACAACACACTCAAACAACACGACACACTGGAACAACAC
>JAZGTK010020710.1:0-10873 GCA_036877625.1 Ambastaia sidthimunki
ATGTCAGAATTTTAATTTTTAAAAAGTAAATAATTTTAAAATTATTTACTGAACCAGCAACTAAAGCAGTTGTTTTCATGTAATAGAGTATTTGAATGGTATCACACTTTCTGTTCATGCATCTTTACAGACCTGCCGCCACCCCCAGAACCCCCTCCCCTGAGAGACAACCCCATAAAACACCTGACAGACACGTTGGCCAATGGTGGTAACAGAACACCCCCACAGCACAGAGAGAGAAGAGCAGACTGCAGAACAGCAGCACAGTGGAGCACTGAAGGTCAGAGCTACAAGCATCACTGTTAGTCTACTCTCAGACCTTGAGTATTAAACTTTGAAACTTGTATTGAACAAGAGATCTGAGCCCACCACATCCCACATATTTTGCAAGCACCACTCACATTTACAAAAAAAGTAAACATGTAATTACTTGCAACTAACAAGTTGCATGTTTTTTATTCTTAATGTGACTGTTGAATGTCCACAACAGATGAAGAATTAATGCAGTATTTAAAAGCAAACGTGCTGCCCAGCGGCCAGATGTCCAATCACTGTTCCCTCTCGAGAAGCTCCGCCTCCAATTCCTCCACAACCTCTCGATCCCTGCGGGCAGGAAGGAGAAGAAATGAGGTTAGATGAGTGTGCGTGTTTGTGTGTCCGTGTGGGACTGTGTATCTTTGTACCAACTGCTTGCACATGGCCTGAACAAGCTGATTAGTCACGAGCCACATGCAGAAGGCTCGGAGCATTAAAGTAAATTAGCAACCGATAAACCTCAGGACATTGTGTGCATAAACTGGAAGCACAGTAAATGAAACAGGCAAATAATTGCTTTTTCACTTTTTAAGAAAATTGTGTGGTCTGTTCTGGTCTCTATGGCATTGATATTACAATGCATTAATAAATATTAATAATTCTACCTCTGTGCTCTGATTCGAGCTAGGTGGAATATTACAGCATGTTACTAGAGCTTAAATGTGCCAGGATTATATTGCTTGGCAACAAAATGATGGTTTTATGTAATCCAGGGCTTGTTTATTTTCAGAACATGATATGAGGAGATGTTCATCATCATTCTACATGCAGAACAAGCCATGCCGTGTATATGTCCCATGCTCTGGTCCTTCAGTTTTGGTTTGGTTTTTGTCTTTTTTAGAAAATGTTTTTTTGAAATGATTCTTTGTTGTCCTATCTCTGTATGTATATATATTTTTATGAAGTTTTTGTGTGAGAAAAATGTGCACTCAAGGCCGTACCGTTTTAATATTTAATATTATTTATTAATATATGATTAGTTTGCAAAAAATGAAATCGTTCAAATAAATTGTCAGAAAAAAATGTTCAGTTCAGATGAACATGATATTTGAATGTATCTGGTGCGTACATGTAAGCTTCCATGTCTACATGTAAAAAATACAGCGAATATTATCACCCAGCGTCTATGTGAACCAACCATCCAATGATACATTAATAGCCCTAAAGAATACCAGATGTTTCCTGTTAGCGAATCTTCACTGGGACTGATTCATGAATGTAACCCGCGGTCACTGCAGGTTCATCATGTCAGGCTGTTCCTCACGAATGCATCAGTCACATGCGTTTACACAGCAACATGTTTGGATTGCGTACAAACCACAATAAAACTCATTTTTTAAGACGTTTTTACAGTATTGTTATTGATGTGGGTTTACATTCTTTTAGTCATGTTTAAAATGTGTGTGATTCATGATTCATTTTTATCAATAATTTTATTAACAAATGTATTTGCGGTACAGGAAGCGATAAAACAAACGAGCAACCTCACTTTCATTTCACTGTTAAGAAAATCAGCTTTCTACAAATCTTTCAAAATTCAAATATCTACATACAAATGCCAAGATCCTCTATTTAGATGCAGATGCAACAATGATTGAATTCTTCTCTCTGTAAATTGAATTTACCTTCTGAAATGGCTTAACCACTGCAGAAATGACTCTAGCCCTGAAACACTGTTATTTTAGCATCGCAGTTGCCAAAGTGCTGCTGTTTATTCCTGAGCCAAAACATATTTGCAGAGAAACCTCACCAACATAAGAACATCAACACAGCTGTCAAAAACACTGAAATTTGAATTTTCAGTCGCTTAGAAACAAGTGCGGAAATGGCAAGGCAGTGCACGATATGTTTAATGAATACATCACGCCTGTTTTGTGGACATTAGCTGTGGCCTCGTTAAACCGGGGTGTTTGAAATCAATGAGATAGAAGCAAACCCGAGGGAAATGTGTGTGCTTATCCGCGTGCTGGCTTACCTGAGACCTTCATCTCCGAGGAACATCTCTGTGAAATTTTTAACAAACAGTTCCTGACCTCAAAACAACTCAGCCAATCTTTTCATGCTACTGAGCCTGACCCAACTCACCTCTCGCTCGCACTAGAAATCACACATACTAGGCAGCACACAGGCAGGCTTAATTAACTCACATGCGGTGTATTTAAAACCCTGTGGGGCCCTTTGGGTTTTAAAAGAAGTGAACATTTGAAAATTTATGCTAGATTGGACTGGGGCTGTTGCCGGGATACATGTGGGTGAAGCCGTGCGGTTCTGTTAAATATGGGTCATCACAGTGTGTGAATACTTTCATCCCTACCTTCATTTCATATGGCTTCTCTTATTTAAAATAACTCAATATGTGTTAAGGGTTGTAGGAGTCACAGAGACTATTTTTGATCGTATCTGGAAGCACACCCCAGTCGGTGCTTCAAACTGAGCTTGTCTTGCAATACTTGACACGCATAAGCCAGGCATTTAAAAAGCTCTGCATTGATCGGTGAGGAAGCCAAGCTACGTTAATGGAGCACTCAGGATTGATGAAGTTTTCTATAGATTATTACCAGCACATAGGAGACCATTGTCTGAATGTGGATGAGCTCTTGATAGAAGTGTAGGAACTAAAACACAATGGGCTGCTGCTTTAATTCAGCGCATATAGCGAGATTTTTCGTAACTGAACTTTAATCCCGAGAATTCATAGAAAAGGCTTTATAATAGAGGCCATTGATGGTTCATGTTTTTATTTATGTGCTCTGTGGATTAGGGTTTTGTATTGTTGCTTTCAATCCACCACAACAATTGAACTGGGGAAATGGGCTCTTGTATTAGAGTAATTTCGTGTTTCAATTATTGTAGATTAACTGAGATACATCAGGGCCTGTTTTGGATTATTGTCTAATGAGGAGAAAAGACCCACACAATGTAGACTGTACATTAACATACATATACAATAATAGAATAGAAATCTAGGATGTATAATGAACTATATGATAAATTACCTTGTTAAATATTACATGAAAATTAATGCTATTTTGTCAACCAAAAACAGGTTTAACTTTTAACTTTAGCTCAGCTTAATAGCAGCACAAGGTCATGGATGGATTCAAGTGAACACACACACAGATAAAAATGTATGTCTTAAATGTACTTTAAGTCACTTTAAGCATCAAATGCATAAATGTAACTAGATATGAAAAAGTTCTTGCCGTTTGTACCGCTAGACCTTGGAAAATGAAACCATGAAGATCTGTCTCCACCTAGTGGTAGATAATTGATTTTGCACTCCACACATGGCGTGGAGATGACTCGACAAGATCACAGAGTTCAAAACAGATGGACAAACAACAGAAAACGTCAACGATCACAGTACAGTCTCACACTTACGTATGAAATCGTAGAGTGTGTCATCGTGAGTCACAGACCAAATCGTGATCGTGATACAGAAAGGTTAAGAAAAATATGACCAGCTCTCTGACATATTTAACAAGTCTTTCTATTTTAATACTGGATAATGTTACCAGTACTTGGTTATTCAGTGTGCACTAGATTTTTCTGTTAAATACACAGGGAGATAACTCAGAACTCCATTGTTTTAGTTGTAAATTGGCATTATAAAACTGATAGTTCAGTCCTTGATTATGATTGGTTTAAAAGTGACTATTACTGTGATTTCATTACAACATTACTGCACAGCTGCGTCTGTGTTGCGCTGTTTCTGAAGAGCTGCGTCACTTAGCGGAACAATAATGTATTTCATAAATACTATTACATTATTGTTGCCGTGTGTTGAAACAGTGGCAGGTACTGGATAATAGTTTTATGAAAGCAATAAACCCTGTGAAGCTGTGGTTAGTCCGTTTAGCACAGATTAAGGTGTTTAGGACCCCTTTACTGCTCTAAATTCACTGTAAATCACGGCTTTCGGGGTTTATTGCTGTATTAGATGGGAACAGATTTAATAAGCCAATTATCACACCTGCAGCACAGGTGTGCCACATACGATGTGTAGCGTAATGAATTCGCCTACATTGTTTTTACGAATCCACGGCTTTAAAATGAATGAGCTTTCAGCACCTCAGATCCCATTCAGACTGTTTTGCTGTTGTTACGTCATTCCTATAGGCTTCAGCCCTGTACCAGAATGATGCAAAATGCTTATCTTTGTTGTGCTCAGGACGTCCTATTTTGCACTAAACTATTTTGCATCTAAACCCAAAGGAACAGAGAACCGCCGGGTACAATAGAGAAAATTTAGTTTGTATAATTGAGCAGTAAGTTAATACCGCATCATTAACTCCAGAATTATACATGCTCAGTTCAGTTTTGTATACAGGCTCTGTTTGTAAACTGTATTATCTACTGCATGTACAAAAGATTAGGCCTAGCCTCCTGGAAGGACCTTATTAAAGTTGTTATTATTATTAGTGGATTATTTATGCAAGAAAGTCTCACTAATTTTCAATCCACCAAAATAAAAAATGTTTGCATTAGTAAAAAAAATAATGGATTTACTTAACTGAATTTGTAAGTCATCCCTAATTTAGAGAGCAGTATGTTCACAAGCATGATCTGGACAAAAAGATATGCCATTACTTTTAATAATGAGGAGAAGTAGAGTATTACTATGGGAAGAACTCAAAGAACTATAAATACTGCAGTATCATTTACCAGAGTCCAGGCATGTTGTTGAAAGGAGCCACATATCAGGCCTGATCGGATGTCTCTTCAGTTCTTCTGCCAGTCGGCACTGTGTCCCACTGTGTGAGGATACATAGAAACTCTCTTTAACATTGACAAGTTTAAACATTTAGTGCAGATTTCTTCTTATTTACTGTACTAGTTAAAGGTTTCCCTCTGCTGGTGATAAAATAATTTGCATATGCTCATAAACTAAAAACTGTTTCACCGTTTTTTTTAACTTATGCAGTGCTTGTGCTATTATAGATTAAGCAAATATGTTAAATACTTCACTTCACAGGTTAATTAGAACATTGTATTGTTAATATATGATATGATTTATTTATTTATTACTCACGAATACCTGCCAGTTCTCTTTTTGCATGATATATTTATAGGTGTAATGTTTGGGTTCCATATACTATATGGTCTTCTCAGTCTTCTGCTGAGAATTGAAGTTTTATTAGTTCCTGTGGGTGAATAAGTTCTATTTTTATCTGTTCATTACTTTCTATTTTCAGTCTACTGCGTAACTTCAATGTGATGCCTCTAAATGGCATTTAACTCAGCATGAGATTTTAAGGGAGACAGAACATTCACTGAATGGATTTCTAACCTTTTGGTTCACAGCTTTACAAACTCTAAATTTAATTTGTGTCCAACTGAATACTCTAAAGATAAGGGCCTGTAAGTGAAAATGTGGTAGGTCAAGTATCACATTCGAGAGACTAAATATTACATATAGTTCAGTGCTCAGTAGGAGAAATGATTACAATATTACAGTAGAAAGTAGTTTTGCTTTGTCTGGGAATTATGTTTGATTCATAGGAAACACATACTGATTAAAAGGTGTCTGTCAAATGCATGACTGTAAATGTAATACAATTATAATGTAATGCAATACAAATATAATGTAAATATCATGGACTAAAGGCTGCCATATTTTAGTTTATTTTAACTGTAAAACCTTTTTAGAGGTCATAGGTCATGTTTGCCCAAACATTTTGGATTTTTTTGTCACATGAATCTTTGTAGATAAATAATAGAAGTCATTATATTATTAGTGTGTTGAAATGTGTTTTAATTTCCTAAAAACTGCTTTTCATTTTGCTTACCAGCTTTGCTACGATGTTTCTACATTTTACAATTGAAAGTACTTTGTCATCAGTATTGGTCAAACAAACTAGCGTTAAATAGTTTTGTATTTTCAGCAGATTCTCTTAAGCACTCGCTCAGCCGCTCTGATTGGCTGCTGCTCTGACATCTCTATTGTCCTTCTCCACTCAGCTCTAGTGCACTGACAAAAAATAACTGCCAATAGCTCATGGAAATCTGCCTGCCGTGGCATAATTGAACTTCACACTATTCAATCTGATAAACACTTTTTATTGGAAAACAACAAAACAGGTAGGTGATATTTTTACAATATAGGTGGTTTGTAATAGTGGCCTGTGTTTTCAAATCACATTCCACAAGAAGTGATTTTAGGTTATGAATCTTCTAGTCACAGCAGATTTAGAAAACTTGTCAAGATTTCAAAGCTGTAACTGTTTTTATTTGTGTTAATACTGACAAACTCATCTGTTACTATTAAAGAAATTTCTTTTAATCTAAAGTCATTTCTAAAAATTAAAAAGTAATCATGTTCGACATAATGATTATTCATATATTATAATTAATAACACCATATAAATTATTAAAGAAATTATTTGTCTGAACATTTTAACAGGCCAAAAATAAATCGATAATCTATTGCTCTTTTCCTTCTTTTTTTAAAAATAATTGCACATTTCTGTTAAGCACAACAAATATTGTTTATCTTCATTATAGTATCTGATCCTTATGATAACAATGTGTCTGTAGGTTCAAGATGTACAGCTTTATGGGCGGTGGATTGTTTTGTGCAGGGGTGGGCAACATACTCCTGGTGGTCTCCACTGCCACCGATTACTGGATGCAATACCGCCAGGCCAGTAGTTACATGCATCAAGGTCTGTGGCGCTACTGTGTACCTGGAAAATGCATGACACACACAGACAGCATCGGTAAGACCATCAAACCATCTCAACACAAACGCATCGTTCTACACAATAAACATTTCATTAAGATATTGTACAAGGTATAAACACTGCTTGTGTACTAAAGTGTGTCCGATTTCATTTTTAACAGCATACTGGGATGCTACCCGCGCCTTTATGATTCTGGCCATCTTAGCTTGTTTCTTCGGCCTCATTATTGGCGTTATGGCTTTCATCAATTACTTCTCCTTCCAAGGCTTTGACAAAACCTTCACTGCAGGAATTCTCTATTTCATTTCATGTAAGAATACTTTAAACTGGTTATTTTAATAAGTCAATTAAAGCACTTTATTTCATTGAGTCCTGTATATCCACGTATAATCGTTAAAAGTGTCTGAGGTCATTTTTATCTGCTACATTTTAGGCTTCTTTGTGCTGTTGGCCATGGCTGTTTACACTGGGATGACGGTGAACTACTATGGGAAGCGTTATGGGAACTGGCGGTTCTCTTGGTCGTACATAATGGGTTGGGTGTCTGTGGCGCTCACTTTCTTTTCAGGTAGAGTAACTAGCGCGTGTTTAATAGAAGCAGAAAATACTTTAACATTAAATAGAACAAGCAAACAATAACATAAATGAGTGAAAAATGTTTCATTGTGAGAATATGGTTCCGTTACACTGCTTGTTTATCTCTGTAGGGATTTTCTATATGTGCGCTTACCGGATGCGTGAACCCAGAGGCCCCATGTCGCGCTGACGCTCCTCTGCTATCTTCATCCATTCAGTTTGAATATAAACCATTATGCCATCCCCGGACCCTTCCTTTTAAATCTGCTATTTATTGTTTTAATTATAAAACACCACCGAATAAATGACTAATTAAAATGTTTTTGGGTTGTTTCTAATACGTTTGTTTTAATACGCAAATTGTTTTATCTACACGAACTTATAGTAATAGACACATGATAGTTTATGTTACCAAAATATACGTTTTAGTTCAGTGGTCTGACCAAAAATATTTTAAAACTTTGCATTAATCACTCCTTGTATTAATGTAAAGTTTACACCATGACTTATCAGTAATGTGTATTATAGTGTGAAAAAACATGCAATACTTTCCTAAGGTTTACTTTAAAAGTATTTAAAGAATCAAGAGCACACAGCATTCACATTGTGAACAGCAAACTCTTTATTGTGAAACTTAGACACAAGATGTCAGCAGCATTTTTAATGCAAAACTTTTAACATAAAGCAACATGCTGCTCTGGTTACATCAACTCACAATTTAAAGTCTGGAATCTTAAAAACATGCGAAAGGAAAACAATAACATATTAAGGTGCTCCAAAGACAACACAATACGATAAGGTGCTCCACTTTCTCATAATAATTTAATCAACTTCTTCAATGGTTGGTCCAGAGGATCCACCTCCACCAGGGGCACCTCCAGCTCCTGGGAATCCTCCAGGCATTCCCTCCGGCATACCACCAGCACTCTGGTACAGCTTGGTGATGATAGGGTTGCACACCTTCTCCAGTTCCTTCTGCTGATGTTCAAACTCATCCTTCTCAGCAGTCTGAATATAATGACAGGACACATGATTTACTATACATTCAAGGTCTAAATAAAGATAACTCAGGTCACAAAAGAACAATAGGTCATACCTGGTTTTTGTCCAGCCAGCTTATGACCTCATTGCACTTGTCAAGAATCTTCTGCTTGTCTTCATCACTAATCTTGCCCTTGAGCTTCTCGTCCTCCACCGTGGACTTCATGTTGAAGGCATAGGACTCAAGGCCATTCTTAGCAGCAACTTTATCTCTTTGAATATCATCCTCAGACTTGTATTTCTCAGCTTCCTGGACCATGCGCTCAATGTCCTCCTTGCTCAGACGACCTGAAATCATTTGATTTGCCATTGATTAAAGTTTCAAATAGCAAAAAAATAGATACATTCAGCAGGTCAGAGTTTGTTACCTTTGTCATTTGTAATAGTGATCTTGTTCTCCTTGCCAGTGCTCTTATCTACAGCAGACACATTCATAATGCCATTGGCGTCAATGTCAAAGGTGACTTCAATCTGAGGGACCCCACGGGGAGCTGGAGGGATGCCGGTCAGCTCAAACTTTCCAAGCAAGTTATTGTCTTTGGTCATAGCTCTCTCGCCCTCGTACACCTAGAGGAACAATTATATGTGAATCTAGCTGAAAGATGTAACCAATTATCCTGTGAGAAACCATGTATAGTTCATTCCCTTACCTGAATAAGGACACCAGGCTGGTTGTCAGAGTAAGTGGTGAAGGTCTGTGTTTGTTTGGTTGGGATGGTAGTGTTACGCTTAATCAGGATGGTCATAACGCCACCAGCAGTTTCAATACCCAGAGACAGAGGGGTAACATCCAGGAGCAACAGGTCCTGGACATTCTCAGACTTGTCTCCAGATAAAATGGCCGCCTGAACAGCTATAAAGCAGGAAATGTCTTTTATAGGACTTTATACTGGTGGAGGTTTGAGTCATGAAGCATCACAATGATAGTCAATCTTATTACCTGCTCCATATGCAACAGCCTCATCTGGATTGATGCTCTTGTTCAGTTCCTTGCCATTGAAAAAATCCTGCAGAAGCTTTTGGATCTTGGGGATACGAGTGGACCCTCCAACAAGGACAATGTCATGAACCTGAGACTTGTCCAGTTTGGCATCACGGAGTGACTTTTCGACTGGATCCAATGTACCACGGAAGAGATCAGCATTCAGCTCTTCAAAGCGAGCCCTGGTAATGGAAGTGTAGAAGTCAATGCCTTCATAAAGAGAGTCAATCTCAATGCTGGCCTGAGTGCTGGAGGACAAGGTGCGCTTGGCTCTCTCGCAAGCTGTACGCAGACGGCGGACGGCCCTCTTGTTGTCGCTGATGTCTTTTTTGTACTTGCGCTTGAACTCAGAGATGAAATGGTTCACCATGCGATTGTCAAAGTCTTCACCCCCAAGGTGAGTGTCTCCAGCTGTAGACTTGACCTCAAAGATGCCATCCTCAATGGTAAGGATGGAGACATCAAAGGTGCCACCACCGAGATCAAAGATCAAGACATTTCTCTCAGAACCGACCTGGAACAAGAACGATTAACCAGTTCAGATGAAAGCAGTTTCTGCTCATTTAATATTGTTTTACAGTAACAGCAGGATTCTTACCTTCTTGTCCAAGCCATAGGCAATGGCGGCAGCAGTCGGCTCATTGATAATTCTTAGCACATTAAGGCCAGAGATAGTTCCAGCATCTTTTGTTGCCTGGCGCTGGGAGTCATTGAAGTAAGCAGGTACAGTAACAACAGCATTTGTAATAGTCTGTAAACAAGAGTAAACAAAGTTTAATGACACTTTGCATTCTGTCCTCTTTAAATCTTTACTCAACGCTGAGTAAATGTTGAGATGTGTTGTTCAGGCAATGTTAATACAGCAGGCCTTCATGCTCTAATAATAAACTGACATCTGTGTTAATGTTGACAGGTTGAATGTGTCAACAGACTTAGATCTGATCTGCAGCAACATGCGGTATAGTTTCTCACAATCACTGTGGCACATATAAATAACTATGGTGTGTATGATGTATGTATGTGATCTGCATTATGTTTTAATCTGCATTATATTACAGTCTACATTATGTTTTACAGAATAATAATGTTAGACAAATTAGACACACTTTTCCAAGGTAAGCCTCTGCAATTTCCTTCATCTTTGTAAGCACCATGGAAGAAACCTCCTCTGGGTAAAAGGTCTTGGTCTCTCCTTTGTATTCAACTTGAACTTTCGGGCGAGAGTTGTCGTTGATTACTGTAAAAGGCCAATGTTTCATGTCTGACTGCACAACGC